>LGAG01000003.1:2084492-2128144 GCA_001278395.1 Lerema accius
TAAGTTTTATATAGCTCGATGGCCTAAAGAATAAAAGAGGCAGGCCAACTGATGGTAAATTGTCAATGGACGTGTAACACCAGAAGAATTACCAGTGTCTTGCTTGCTCTAAGGACTTACCAACCCTCTTTTAACGCCTTTTTAAGACCCTCGAGATGAAAATATGACTCTTATAAAGGGATGTTCATATAAGTTTAACGTTTGTTCCTCTACATTTTCCTACTATGCACCTAATCGTTAAGAGCATGTTAAAAATAGTGGTTGCTCGTGAAAATAAATCACCATATTATTTTATGCTAACATTTCAATCCAGTTTTTAAAACTGTTACAGTGGGTATCACTTTGATCTATAACGTCTTATTAGAAATGAGACAAAACTACTGCTTAATTACAAATTCAAGAGACTCGCCCCCTAACTACTTCATTGTTGTTCATCCCTATCTTGTTTTATGTATTATAACTATGATAATAAAATCTAGCTGTAAGTAGTTTTTTCATTTAGTATTGCCGTCGGAGCTGCGTACCTACACTACTTTCGATGTAAAAACTTATAAACCACGATAGAATGAATATGATACCATTTGTAATATAGAATATGATACAAATTATATGGCCATAATTTTATTAACATTAAGTAACTCGGATATCTAAGCTAAGAAAGGAAATACCTCCATTTTTTATCCTATCCTATGTAGCTAGTAGGTAGTACTTTACTAATGAAATAAAGTATTTTAGGGTATCTACCCTCGCTTGCTAGGTAACAAAATATAATCTCTATCTTGAAGGTGGAAGGAAAGGAATACAGTCTAAGACTGCACAATTAAAAATAATTTTGTTTTATCTGGATGCCCCAGTCATTGTAAAAAACATTAAAAGTACTTAAATTCAAACTTATACATAAGAATATCAAGTAGATTATTGATACGTTATTATCTAAATATTGGTATCAACTAAAAGACTATGAAAGAAAGATATTAATATACAGGGTTTCATTCCTAAGTTCCACGCTTTCGTACTTCTCTATGATATCATTTTTTAGCCGTAGGTACTTTATACCTACTATTTAATTTTACATATCTTGACCACTGTTAAAATATGTCTTGAACCTTTAATTTCAAATTAAGAATGCACCTAATCTACTACTCAAAAACCTAAGAGAGGGTTACATTAAAATTGAGCGGATATTCGATGGTCTGTTCAAGTGCTTTCGTACGGGGTTAATGACACCCACCATCACGTTTACCCGTGTTGAATAAAATAGCCAATTTGCAACGCACCTGCGACGACCACATCTGAAACTCCCATTATTTTGGCATGTTACGTAGGTATACCTTACATGCCAAAATAATTAACATGACTTAGTATCGATGGTAGAGAAACTCAACCTATTTTAAAAGCTCTTTTGACTGCAAAGCGCCATGGAGATGTCTATTAATGTTTTTCCTTGATTTGTGTCTAGAAACATAAGATTCAAATCTTAGGTATTTTTAAAGCAGTTCCTTTTTATTTCGCAATATAAAACATCGAAATCTCAGATACCTATTTATTTTTCAGCATTTCCTATCTTATTTCCCAATATAACTTAGCAATATTTGATCTAAGATGTTTTTTTGGTTCAGTCATAGATTAGCTTGAATTTTTGACATAGGTAGATACCTAGATTATCGTCGAGAAAAGAAAGGCATTCATATCAACTTATATTAATGTTTTATGCTTATATTAAATGTATACCTACTTTAACTATGCCCAAGTCCTACAGCGTGCCTACAGCATGTAGTTAGTAATAAAAAGACTAATTCTAGATAAATAGGGTCACAGACACTTGCTAGGCAGGTAGGTATAGCTATCAAAAATGTCAGTCGTAGATCGTTATCAGAAATTTATGACAACATATCCGATAAGAAATGAAAACAAAAAAATTAACTGCTTAGGATATTTACCTATCAATTATGTTTTTTATATAGATATCAAACCATACCAAAAACTATCATTCTAACACTGATCTCATTAGTACTATACAAAATAAGCATAAACCTTGAACTCTACTAAATTATATCAATATATATGCTGCCATATTTGTAATCTCGCATAACATGTATCTATTTGGATAATGAATATTTTTGTGCTATAAATAAAATTTGTTCTTGCTATAATGCGCATTACGCAACCTAAAATATGAAAATTGCTGCATTAATCTAAAATTTTACCGAGAAAAGCAGGTGGCCCGATCGTAGCGTCTAAGTACGTAATATCTTAATATTTATCAAACTTCGCCGTTCTTATTCAGTTAAAGGTCGCTAACAATATGTATATAACCAGCCTCGTGCCAGCGCTACTTAGGCTACGAAATATGGAAAAACCAACAGTAGACCTAAGCAAACTATCAAAAAACATTACGGGGTGCAAATAACAACGATCATGGCGTATGTAATGAAATCTTGCATCGGGATTAGTCGTCCCGTGGTGCGGCGCGCGCCGCGGCCGGCGAGGGCGGTAATCGATGGCGGGCCGGGACGAGCGCCCCGACGCCAGACCGACAGACGCCCGGAGACGCCGTGCCTGGCCACACGTCCCTCGCTCGCGCCGCCTTCCCCAGCCTTCAATGTTTACTTGTCGGCAGCGGCATGCCGCGAACAGCTGACCGGTAAGTCACGTGCCTTATCTCTCTTATCCTTACCTCGCTCACCCGAAACGACGCGATCGCCGCTTCCTATCCACCTCCGCGACGCCGCGACGTAGACTCGTTTGTGTATTTTGTAGTCGCAAAACATCAGGTCGTTTGTGCATCGAAGCGCGCTGCAGGCCCGGTGTAATGCTCGCTCGGTCGTAAATTAAGAATATAATGCACCCTTGCCCTCTTTCAAGCTCGTCTATTGAATCCCTGCGGACTGTCGGGACGCACACATAGACGCGAGATTCGAATTCTTTAGTTATCTTTATGAGTGTATGTCGAAACGCCGAGGCTTTTGTAATTTATCCTTTATGTGCTACAAAAGGCAGTGGACAAAAGGCTCTGCGGGCGATTGTCGTCCCACCTCGCTCAATGGACCGTAAAAGACAATGCTCGTTTTGCTACCGGTTTGCGAATATAATTTTTGCAAACCAATCCTGACTATTCGCGTGATTCGTGTTCGCTCATTGGTCTTTACGTGAACAATAGATATTATTTAGTTACGAGTTTTACAATTTCTAAAACAATTTGTCTGTGTATTTATTTACAGTTGCATATAACTTTTCAGTTTTGAGTGGGCTGCAGAAGTTGGCGCAATTTATTTATTATCGAAGTCTGTCCACATTGAAAATCCTGAAGTGTTGTAAATCGGTTGCCTTATTTTATAGGTGGCGTTCCCTGAGGAGCGGTACGGGCGTGGGATCGGGGTCTGCGGTCGGTGAGCTTTTAAGATATTACAGAAGCAAATGGTGTGTAAACAAAATATGAAGGGGAAAATCAAGCCTATGAAACATAAGAACGAAATAAAAAATATTTGTAAAATAACAGATGTCTTACCAAATTCAGCAGGTATCAGCAATGCAGTGTTGATCAAGAAAGAAGAAAACGCGTCGCCTTCTGTACGTATACTGAATGTATCCTGAGTGCCTCATTCTTTCCGGTATACCTTCAGTATACGTAACAGAAGATGGCACTCGTCTGCGAGCATCGTCGTCATCTGGGAATCTTCTAGAATCTTCTGGAAGATGGTCTCATGTGTTTTTGGTTCTTCTTGATGTATAACTTTTAAAACTATGTGTTAATTGACAAGCAACAATGTTACAAGTTATTAACATGTTTTTTTTTTACAGGTACAAAGCGAAAGTGGGAGGAACTTCGTGAAAATTGTATCTTGAAGTAATTTTATCTACCTACTACCTTAATGTATTTTTATATCTAAATATATGTTATTAAATTTGTTTGCAATTTATTGTATACCTACCTAACCTGTTTTTAAAATTATTTTTATAAAACATTTTATATAGGGTCATAAAAACTAATAAACTACATTTGGAATTACATATTTTAAATCTACATACTTCACACATTCAGAATATTTTTTTAAAGAATAGGTAGAGGCAATAAATCAAATAGTTGAAAAGTGACAAACTTAATAAACTTGAATGGACTATAAAATATAGTCATTTCGACATAGGTACCTATCATAAACACTTAATAATGCTTAGGACTTGCATTTTTATTAGGAGTAAAGTGAAATTAAATAATAAACTAAATGCAAAGATTCTAAAAAAAATGTAATAGGGTAGGTACCTATTTTTTTTTTATTTTATAATCATGATATTAAAAAAATAGAAGGAGATTCCGTTTTTTCTATTAATCGTGGCCCTTGTGGACAAATTTATTATTGTTACTCGTATATTATTGACTGTACTTTTACAGAATTATTATTTGATAGCATAATTTATCATTTCTATAAGTATTGGGTAGAGGAGGTACAAATATAAAAAACATTTGATTCCTTATAAAACTGACTTTTTAAGGACACTGTGAAGTAGAGGCATCTAAGTAATGAAGGTAAAGAAACGATAAATATCTAATACCTGACTATGAATGCTAACAATATTTAATTCCTGTAAATCATAACAATCTTAATTAAAAGAAGCTTATACTTTAATAATTTATTTAACATAGATATTATACTTAATTTGTAAATTAATGCAAACGGTTTCTATGTCAGATTATGATCCCGTTAGCAAGCATTTAATTAAATTTAATCTCAGATAGGTGCTTTAATTTTTTACTTAGTTACAAACCATATTTAAAAAAAAAAACTATTTACTGGCATCTCAGAGAATTTCTGAACTACCTAACTTAAAGCTAACTGACGAGATATAATTAAACTAAACGTAGCGATAAGTCTTGTTTTTATAAGTATTATTATCTACCTATTATTCAGTTACGAAGCAAGTTGCTTCAAAGCTCACAATGTGTTGATAACAATCG
Organism: Lerema accius; assembly: GCA_001278395.1. Taxonomy (NCBI): domain Eukaryota; kingdom Metazoa; phylum Arthropoda; class Insecta; order Lepidoptera; family Hesperiidae; genus Lerema; species Lerema accius. The sequence continues at coordinate 2,089,447 of LGAG01000003.1, forward strand.
AATACCTAAAGCAGGGGATCTTGTGATAGTCAGTACTCCAAAATTTATTAATTCCAGGACGGAAAATGGGAATTAGAATATCTGTCTATTTTTTCTTAAAGAACAAAATGTATGTTGAGGTAAAATTAAGTAGGTAAGTTTCGTAAGTAACTATATCTTCAGGAAAAAAATATGAAAAATTTCAACTGCATCACCGCTTACTGGGTCTAAGTATAAATATTATAATATAGATTATAAGGGTCAAATACAACATAATTTCATAAAAGTCGCTCCAGTTTGTATGACGAACACGCGACACAGAATAAAATATACATATCTGCATGTGAACATTATAGTTAGGTAGCCAAGTCTAGTTCGAAAGATTTTATGCTTAATCAATATGACGTTTGTATGTATGTCACAGATCCAAGTATTTTGTATGAAGCGTGAGTAGAGCGCCCTTGCAACGTTGGCGCCATGATCACTTCCTGAGTAGTGTCGATAACTTTTTACGATTGCGATTGCCTGTCAGTCGTGTGTAACAGGCCTTTCAGACACACAAGTCAATGCTGTTTATGTAGTATCAATGTACATGTATAATGCCAGCCGTAAATCTTTAAATAACTCCTGTTTTTGACTTTTTCATAAAAAAATTATTAAAAGGGCTCTAAAATTTTATTTTTACTGGTATTCAAAAACTGAAAGAAGACATTTAATTAGTAGGTGCAAATTTATTGAGCAAATTTAATATAAGTATATTCGATTTTTTTAGTCCTAATAATATACCTACACAGGTAGGTAATTTTATTTTTGATATTTTATTGATTGAAAATTTTGTTGAATAGGTACCTACTACCAAAATTTTCAGCATTTAAAATCAATAGACTGATTTCATAAAAGTACTTTTAAAGGATTATAGGTAGATTATTATAATTTTATTGTTATTATAGAACAATTATTCATGCGAATTTAGTATATTTATAGGCGGCATATAAGATATTTGTGAAATTTAATTTTATTAGAAAATTATTTACCTATTTCCCAAGTACCTACAATCACGTTTCCTTCATACAATATAAGATAAATCCTACTCCTACTAATATTATAAATGTGAAAGTTTGTAATGATGTTTGGATGTTTGGATGTTTGGATGTTTGGATGTTTGGATGTTTGGATATTTGGATGTTTGGATGTTTGTCCCTCCTTCACGGTCTAACCGCTGGACGGATTAAGCTGAAACTTGGTACACAGATAGGTTGCATCCAGGAATAGGACATAGGATACATTTTATCCCGATTATAGGTTCCCTTGGGATAAAATCAATATTTTGTTTATCGACTTTTCCGCGGGCGGAGCCGCGGGCATCGTCTAGTAAAATTATAAATGAATTAAATATGTTACTAGGTAGATAATAGGTACGTGCAATAGGTATTAGAAAATGTACCTAGTCCATTAATATTTTTGTCTGGAATTACCTACTAATGACTATAATTTATTTTACTCTTCACTAATCACTAAGTTTTAATTAAAAAATAAATACTTACATGAATTTACGGCAAAAAAACTTCAGAGATACATTTTTGAAGGCGAAATTTTTGTTTCGAACGTAGCTCCATCTATGAGAATATGCCTGAACTTTTTGCATGTTACACAAACCTCTACTTCGGCTCGAGTACTGATGCACTGTCAAGCCTGATTCGTATACAATGAGTCCATGCACGGTAGAGAATCAACTATTTCCAGGAATAGCAATAAAATTTGAATAATGGACATTACTATCAATCAAATTATTTTGAACATGTTTAATTTAGAAGAACAAATGGCGTAGACCAAATTATAAATCATATTTATATTATTTCTTGGAGATCGTTACTTAGAATTAAAACGACGGTAATTTTTATAATTTGATTGTGATGGAAGTATTTAAGTTTAAAAAATTAAATTAAATTTTCGCTGCAGATGTAAAATAATTTGATAATAGTACTTATTTACTGGTATGAAACTCCCTACGAATATACAATTAATTTAGGTAGGTACCTACTGTTACTTGGCTACTGCATCCTATTGTCATATTAGATAGCTGTGATAAAAAATCTACTATGGTGCACTTTCTTATCTAAATGATTTGTAAATCACGGATCATAAAATTCAAATATTATTTTTAATTTTAAAGATCAAATTTCTTTCTTCTCAGTCGACAGTAAAAACCTCATTTTGAGATGTTGAATATTATTGCGAAAATCTCTGAAATAAAAGTATCTACCTGCTAAATAAAAGTACCTGCTAAAAATAATTAAGTTGACAATCTTAATTTTTTTCTCTAAAATTGTTGATAAGCAGAATGAGAATAATAATTATGAGATAGTAATGATATAATATGATAGAGATATGATCAATGTGTTCCAGTAGAATGCCCTGTGTATTAAAATGTATTCTCCGGTAAAATATCGACTAAAAAAACCATTAAAATTAAAAATAAACTCATAAAACAAATAAATTACGATCACGCAATAATTCGAATACTTTACATACCTATATCACGTGATTCCAGCATTTTTTTACTATGGTTCAGTATTTGGGTTTTTTGCAAGTTAAATTTTTGAAAAATTTGTAAAAAGAATTATTTCAATTTACTAGGTGATTTTGATGATTAACTTACCGACTGCCGTTTTTAACTTTCTAGAATTATAACTTTGTTTAAGCAAATTAAATTTTGATCTAGATATGACGCTTAGGTATGTACCTACGTATCGTAGCAAGAAATCTTATTTCTTAAAACTTTTAAATACTGAACCATGTAACAAAAAAACAATAAATTTTTGTTCTGTCATTTCTAGTTCAAAATCAAACAAAGGAGTATTGTTTCATAGGAGAAAGTTAAGAACCCTTCCGCATTGGAGGTGAACCAGGAAGAAAGGAATTGTAACAAAAAAGAGAAAGTTCGTAGGTAAAAATATATTTTGTGCAATTGACCAATGGGAGTTACAGAAATGTAGCTTTCTAATTCAGGAAAAAATTGTCGTAATGAGAGTAGAGAACCATTTGACCGAGATCATTTGCGAGTGTGATGTTGGTGTGGTGTTTAGAAAATTTTACAAGTTTTCTTTCAAATGTGTTGTGGCTCAGTTAAAAGTTCTATAAGTTGTTATACCTACTGTGATTAAGGTGACTACCTATTCGCGAATCGATTCATATTTTGCTGCAAAAGACTCTACCTACTCAAGTAGAGTCTTTCATTTGTAATATTATGTGAATTTTGAAGATATTTATCAGGTTTGTACCTTTTCAATGTGACATATAATTAGGTAGTATAATAATTATGGCAGAAAATATAAATTTCTAATAAATTAAAATATTTTTAACCTGTGATTTTATCCAACATACATTGAGATATATAAAATTTATGTGTCAATTAATTATGCTAACAATATAAAACTGCTCTAAGTTATTAAATACATATAACGATTGATAAACATACTATCTCTACCATCTCTATTATAATAGAAAAAATACTTTTGACCCATAAGGATTCAATAAATAAACGCACATTAGGTACACTCATTGATATTAAAACCAATCAGATCGCAAAATACAAAGCAAACGTCCTCTCAGATTCGAACAATGATAAATAATTTCTAATATGACAATGTGTCCACATCGGACCGTACAGCGTGGACATGCTAACCCTACATTGCTGGCAGTTGGCCATCGTAGCGCGCGATGGGGACAGATCGTCCAAATCCGGATTCAGCATCTGGCTACATAAAGAGTAAGCGAGATGAATGTAAGTCTGAGTGTGTGGCTGTGAGCGGCCGATATCGAGCGGTCCGTCGTCATGGCAACAGACAATGGTTTTTGGGTGCATAATATTTTAGGTTGCGCCGGGTTGCGGGCTGCGGCGTGCGGGGCGCGGGGCGGGGGTAGGTCGAGAGCGGCAGCCATCTTTAAAATTATATTTCCAGTTTGGACCAACTCCTTTGGATCCAGAGATACTTTCATACTGAACGTAGGACACGGAAAATTAATGATGCTGCGTTAGGTTCATTTATTATCTAATGTTTTCTTTGACCTGCTTTATTTGTTTGCTGAAGTTTGAGAAACTGATAAATAAGTAAGTAAACGATTAAAATTAAAGTTTTTACTTAGGTAGGTACATACACGCCACGTCCGTGTTTATAATTGTTACAAAAAATTAAATGTCGGTAAGATACGCTTGCTTATATTTTAGTTAAGTACTATCTTAACTGAATCTAAGAGATTAATTACCAACTTAACTAAATAAGATAGAGATTAAAATATGAGAATAGCTTTAGCCAAGTTACGAAACTTATGACAAATTAATTCAAAAATTATTATAGACATTATTAAAATTATTTATTTGTTACACTCGTACCTATACCTAGGACGTCTTCTAAATTGTATTTATTAATATAAAATGAACAAGAAAATAACAGGTAAAAGTAAAATGTACACGAAATACAATTTACTCAAAGTGGTATTGGACTAACCTAAACCTAAACTTAGATAAGATTTGATAACTTTGGCAAGCGCTGCCTCTTATAAGGAGCTGCCAGATTTGCGAATAAAGTAAATTTATTTGGGAAACGTGTAGCCTTCTGCGAAATAATATATTTTATCTGCGTTATTGGGATGTTCGTAGCGGGCTGTTGCTGACGTATGCCGGTTTCCCTCGTAAAGCCTTCGATTAAAGCCTCTTACCCGCGCCTTTTCGATTAAGCGATATTATTTTTCTTCGCCAACAAAGTTTTTGCACAAAAACCTATATTGTAGGTATAGCGAAGTGAACGATTGAGGTGTACCTAGATGAAGGTAGATTTTAGTTTAGATTGTAATAACATTTGAAATACATTTAAATGTAATTAAATTAAAGGTATTAAAATCAATTAAATTCCTGGGTAAATTGAAGCAATTATTGGGTAACTTTAAATAGAGTAATAGGATTGTTCTTACTTCAAATGAAGACATGAAAAACTGTTAACCTATATTTAAAAAAAAAATAGATAGGTAGGTACTTTATTTTTATACGTACCTATCTACCTTTTCCCGAATTTGAATACAAGCCAAATTTGAAATGTAGGTACGTGTGCAAATCTCCATAGTCTTGAAATCCGGTCTTTGTGAGCCTCTCTTCAATATCCATTTGCGAAAGATTTACACACGAGATATCTCGTCAAAAAGTTTTCATGGATATTCTCTCGTACGTATTCTGCCGTCTGGAGAATGTAGGTTTTTATAATAACAATAGGATCCTTCGTGAATATATTTGCTCTAAAAATTTTCTTTACAAATCGTGCTATCGATTTTAAGTATGAGTCAGTAGTAAAATCTGTAAAAGAACTAAAACTTAAAAATATTTTGTGCTTTTTAAGATATTTGCAGTAACACGTAATTTAAAATGTCTTCAAACCTTTGTGTATAAAGATAATTACCTACTTAATAAGCGGTACGGTTTCAAGCCAATAATCAGTTCAATAATTACAATCAAATCAGAACCTTAAAAAATACCTACCTATCAGTAAAAATAATAATGTTAAACATTCACGACAAATCCTCCTCGGTACAATATGAAATCGTTTCAAACGCTCCCTAATATTACTATGTCCAATTTAAACGTATTACATGACACATTTAAGGTATCTCGTATAGATAACAAGTCGTAAAACCAACATAAGTGCTTGGGAAATGCATGGTCCGTTGCCAGTCGAGGGTTTCATAAAGCTTTTTCTTACTCGACCGCTGTTGCTATATTTATATGTAAATACTTGTGTAGATAGGTATACGTTGGGTAAATTAATGATACTATTTATAGCTTCATGTATAAGTGCTTATATAATAATAAATATGATAAGCGAATGATAAAACGTAATTAATGAGATACAGACGCTAAGATACGTGTTAAAAATTAAGATATTCTAACTTCAACGATTAAGTCTTAATAACGTCTTTAGTAGGTAGGCACAGACCTACTACGGTAAAAATTTGCGTAAAAGAAAAAGTTAGGGAAAGTTGAAAAAAGTCTGAATTTAGGATTACGTCACCTTAATAGTAATTATGCTTCCATTGTTCAAAAGCGTCTTTAAAATAAAATAATGATTAAATACAATATTAAGTTCCGAAAACCCATTTCAAATTATCATCTCTAAAACAAGTAAAAGGAACAGAGATTCGACCAGTTAAAAGTATAGATAGATATTTAGTATGTGATACTCATCTCGTTATTCAACACGCAGTATAAGGCTACCAATGTATTTAGTAACGCATCTAAATCGGAATCTTGAGCTGTTTATCAAGCGTCGAGTGTGCAGTAGCGACTCGTCTAGACGTTCCCCGATCACACTCCGGTCAAAGGCCCGGACGAAAGGTCGTACAATTGAAAACAAAATTCTAAATGTCTCCCTATTACACCGAGACACTCTATTTTTTTAGCTTAAATGCTCTATGACGTCAACAGAACCCTCCGTTTGTAGTACCTACAAGTATATCTACCTATTACTGTTTCTCTGTGATGATTTCCCTTTCAATAGTATACGCTAGAATTGTCTATTGTTAGAAATATGTCTGCATAATCATTGAATCATGAAAAATGTCTATTTCGAATAATTATCATACCTATTTTTGTTAATGATACCTACGCGAAGCCCATCAAAATATAGCAGTGATGTTTAGTAGCTACATACTTTCTCAGTCACCTTTGAAAAATGCCTTGACTTTTAAATGTCAATGATTCTACTGTATAAACATAACTCTATACTGCGTCACCTTTGTGATAGAAAATTTCGAAGTGGGAATGTATATTTACGTTATTCGACCTTTTGTTTTAGAAAACGTATTTAGAATAGATTCGTAGGTATGTAGAAAGAAATCAATGTAGGCGTAATTTATTCAGAGTGGGGAGTCAGTGACAGTTCCGTGTACGACCCCAGCTTGGAAAATATGTTCAAGATAATATCATTCCAAAGGATCAGTTGGTGACACCTGATGCCCCTCGTTCAGATATTTCAGAGCGGGAAAACGTTTTTTTCTTTTAATTCCGTTGGATTATGTAAATTAATTGGCAGTTATTGTACAATATCTACCGCGCTTACGTTCAAAGTTTTAATTAGACGTTTAAACATTTCTTGATACCTTGATAATCAGATCAAGATACTACATTTTCGTGTGAAGAATCTTCATTGAAAATAATACGAATTTAGGAACAATATAGATTTAAGTTCTGCTGCAATGTCAAGAAACGCATAAGCAATAGGTATGGAAACTTGTCTGATATATATCTGTTACTGTGGCTTTTAAAGTAACATATCCATCTATAGTATGCGTTATTAATATTAGGTATATTACCAGTAGTTTAATATAGCAAGTTACATAAGTACTTACATAATTTAGGTAGGTACATTAGTTATATAATAATATATTTTTGCTACACATTCTACAAAATAAACTAGGTTAGTCCTTACTTAATGAAACGGCAATATCGCCGAGTCTAAGGCGGAAAACCCGTCTCGTTGTTATGAGGAAAATTGGGAAGAACTAAAAAGTGCGTCGTAAAATATCCGCTCCTCCGCCCCATCACTGCCGACGAAGGTTCTCGAAGGGCTTGATCCCAACGTTTACTCTTAAGAAGGGACTGCAAAACATTTTTATTTCATGTGATCCGCTGGTCTGTTGAAACAACGCACAGTTCACGCGTGTATTTAGATCTATTTTCGACTAAAACAACGGTGTTAGCAAACTTCATTAAACTTTTGTAAGAATACGAATCCCTTTCAGCTGAAAATGCTCTTGGAAACTTCGTCGAAATGAAGGTAAATCTTGTAAATCGATGTAGGTAGGTATCTCGCCCGACCCTACGCCTTTGTGACTCCTCCAGATGTCCTAGGCTGACCTTTGAGTCAAAACTTCGTATAGATAAGGGTATGTAGGTTACGTACCTAAACTTGTATACACCCTTGGTAGATAAAATAAATTTCGAAATTTATGGAAAAAAAGTGCTCGCTTCCTACTTTAACATCGGGGATGTGTTAGATATTTGAGATATAAATTTTCAGCGGTAATAAATTGCCTGACATCAAATGGTTCTGGCAATTTGTTATTAACACTAAAAAAATATTTGTTAGCATTACAAAAATAATACAGTGAACAGCTATACAGACCTAACTAGATGACAAAGAAATGTATTTTCCATTCCTACCAACATAAAATATCCTTATCTCCCGCATAAATTAAGTTTAGTGCCTCCTAATTCTAAAGCAAACATCATTAACTTGCCGAAATAAGTGTAATTTCCACAACTAACGTCTAGTTAAAGCAAGTAAATTAACACCTGTTTTTCAGTCATTAGGTAATTGGTGTTCGTTAGCCGTCGGCTGTATTTATCCAACCCTAAAGCAAGTTACAAATGGCCACTCTAATTATGTTAATCTCAAAATAAAGTTATGCAACCACACTTGTACGGGATCCGTTCCGACCCTACCCTACTTATGAAACGACATTTTGCGCACTCCCTCTTTGCCAATATGCCATCCTTGTATAACCCAGCGTTCCACTGTTCTTACAAGTTGATCCTTTGATGCCTGTGCTGAAATATTATTACGTTTATTTATTTGTCACTTAGGAACTAGTTTATGTATTATATATTAGTAGATATTAACAAGCTTTTAGTGACGTTTCCAAGCTTTTAACTGACTTTATACTTGTTTATTTTGAAATTTATCTGTGAATTTACCACTACATCTAAATTCAATTTTTTGTAAAGTAAGTAGATTGTTTCCTCATAATGGATATATTCGATATATATTGAATGCCATTAATATATCGATAGATACAAATTTCACGTGAGTTAATTTAAATTTAAAATGTAAAAAAGTTTTAGATTTTTTGTTTTAGTTGTAGACTTGTAACTTATTTGTATACGAGGTATGTTACAAAATTACTATTTTAAATTAAAACTAGTTTTTGCAGTCTTCGTATTGCCGACTGTACTAAACAAAAAACTGTTCTGTGAATATATTTCATCAACTGCCTACCTATTCACAAAAGTACCTAATAACAATAACATTATGAACTCATTAAAATAGTTGATTACTAGTTTAAATAAGTTAACTTGTTAATAATGTAGTGACGTAAATCCTTTACATTATCTAGTAATAAGGAAGTATTATTCTGTAACAGTTTGATATAATGATTGTAATATGTAGATAGACGTACGGTACGGTCTGGAGACTGTTTCATATAAAATATAGCTTTGAGTAGGGAGCGCGCGTCGAATATGAAACAGGGTAGGGTTGGGAAATAAACGAAGCCGCCTCGTGAAAATATGAAATTTTAAATACTTCCTTCGCATCGGGAATGAGAATTTCCTCATTAGCAACGTCTCATTTTTGGTACAAAATTTATGATAATATTTTAAGCTTTCTTTCATCACAATTTACGAGTAATTAGATGTAGACACAAAATTTAATAACTTGACTATAAAACGTGAAATATTTTTGTATCAAAACAATCAGTAGATGGAATATGTGCGAATTTCATTTCAGTTGAACCGATCATTAAAAAATTCGCTATCGTTAAAAGAGTAAAAAAATAATTTGGGGATTTTGTTTGTTTTTAAGAACTGAGGTGAAAAGAATTTCGGTTTGATGTTTTTTTTAAAGTACAAACAAAGTTATCGGTACGATGAACCTACTAACAGCTTTAACTTTACTTGTATGTGTTTGTATGTAGAGGTCACGTAAATTTTCAGCTAAGCAAATAAAACCAAGGTGGCTTAAAATTGATAAGATTTGGGTTAATACGAGTACACACGCTTTGCAAAAGACGGTTTGAATTTGGCTCGACTTGAACACCCGGCTTACTTCGCAATATTTCTTTCCTATTGGATTATATTGGCAGAAGTATACTGTGAATTTGTATATATTTTTCAAATATTATACGCTTTGGTGTATCTCATTGTTCTATTTCTGATCTCAACATTGTTGTATGGCTCGTTATATTTTACGGCGATAGTGCTGAATAACAAGGCAATTTGTCTTTAAGAGGCTCTTACAGTGCAAATTGTGCATGAATATAAAAATGCAGATACACTACATAGTCTCTTGAGAGGTGTTGGAGGCACGTAAGCTTGTATCTACGGCTAGCGTCTACGTGTAAGATCTCTATCACATCACCCTGATATAGATAAGGTATTTTACAATATCTCTTTGTTTTAAAATGCTACGAAATTGCTCCTGAAAATGGTTTATACGTTTCTTAATATACGATACGAAATTTTAAGTGTAACCGAATTTAAACTTGACACTAATTGATAGATATGTCTGATTACTAGTCGTAATGTAACTATAACAATATTAACAATTATTATTTACCTAATTCTTAAAATGGGCTATGCGGTTTCCTAGCAATATAGATGTCATAAAGTTTTTAAACAGTTCAAAAAATAATTACAATTTTACATAGGTAATAACCAATTACTTGCACACGGTAAGATTCTCGTAGTAGGCTCAACCGTGACGTGTTGCAAACGCTAGTAGGTGTTCAAACTCGTACATCCGTCGACAACGCGTGGTTATACAATATACTGAGCTACGCGTTTTGCAGTACCTACGCATGCTAGAACGTCTTTGTTAAACTCTGTAACTACGTTAATCCTTAAATATTTCGCAACGATTCACTGTAATATTGGGTAATAGTAGCACTTTCGTGCTTAAAATATACAAAAAACTGGATTTTATTTAGGTACTTATATCTACAAATTGGTATCTAACAGTCAAGTTATAAATATGTAATCTATTCAATGCTAATAACGTATTATCCTTAAAATAGAAATGTTATGCATAAATATATTGTACCTACATAATAATCCAGCAATCAATAAATAGATATAGCTACGTAATACAGACAACTGAAATACGTACCAAATATGAGCTATAGTTAAATACATTTTGGTAAACTTTTACTTTACAATACCTGAGATAAAATACATGTAACAAAATCTAAGTATGAATAGGATTACTAAAACACACGTCAGCAAAATGTTGCTATCACAACATAGTATTCTCATAACTTACATAGACCATTATCATCCTAAGTAGCTATTTTGTAGTCCGTACCATACGAGGACGATGGGTTCCATAGATAAGAGCTATCTACACAAATTGTGGCCCTTTGGCCCATTCAGCAAATTGGGTGCATTTCCACGCAAAATTTTAACGCGCTCGCCTTCAAAACGACTCAGTTAGTGTCGCGATAAGCTAAGCCTTTTCATTCCATGGAATTTGTATGTTAAGTTGATGTTAGATGTACAATTTGTTACCGTATTTCTTGTGAATAGAAAAATTAATGAGAATTGCGTTTAAATATAATTTTGTTTTGAGTTTGAATTTGAAATACAGAAGGCTAGCATTTTGCGTACTAATTTTTTTTTTAATTCACTATAATTACCTATGTGTTTTGAATTTTTTAACTGGCATGTAGGTATGTGATGTTTTTGCGTTGAATTCAATCATTCAACAAATACATAAAATAAACACACACCCGTATCATGTTAAAAACATACAATCCAAGATTACATAATTTTAAAATCATGCTCGAAAAGGGGACCAAATTCCTATTTAAATGTCTCTTTTAAAAGTGTAACGATAAACTCTTTAATGTAACTGCCAGATTTACACTACAGACTTTAGAATGTACCTAAATACAAAACCCGGTTTATTTCTGTAGGGTAAAATGGTGAAAAACGCCCCATCAGCAAATATGCCTCACTTGCAGTAAAAAGCATAATCGAACTATCAAATTAAATAGTTCGAGCGTCAATCCATAGATGGTAGTAGTAGTTGAATTCGCTGAGGTGGTCAGACGCGCTGCGTTTGTTGTCACGAAAAAAATCTAAATTAAAAAAAAACTGTTTGGACTGTTACGCAACCTATGTGGGTGAGTATTATTATGTATTTTTAACATATTAACGTAATATTTTTGAGCTAGTGTTAGCGATTCAATGTTTTGGTAGCTATATAACCTTCGTAATGTCAACGAAACTTTCTGAGATTTTTAACTTGTTGTAGGTACTCAGCGCTGGGGCATATTTGCCTCCGTTTTTTGAAATAAGCCCTGATTTTAAAGGTAAAATATGCCTCAATTATTTTTCCCCCCTGATTGTTTTTAACAGATTAATTGCGGGGAGACGCTACACACGAAATACATTCAGAGCATCGTGGACGGCTGCAGCTCTAGATGAAGCGACGTCAAAGGTCACAAGTACAGAATTAGGAATCAATGAAGATGGCAGGGAGAAGGTATGGGATTCCTAGTCGAACCTTGAGAAGGATATATCAGGAAAAGAAAAAGACCCAAGTTTTACATTCTTCAGAATCTGAAGATGAAACCGAAGTGGATTCATCAGGAGAACAGACTAAGAAAAAAAAGTGTTCAAAAATAAAAGAAAGCTACGAAAATTCAGAGGAAAATAAAAAAGGAAACATTGTCAGTCTTCTTATTCTTCTTTCAAAAAGAAGACATAAAATTAGCTTCGTCAAGTGAACAGACGGACATTGAAGAAAATGCTTGCGCTGAATGCTTAAAAGATTATAAATTAATGAAGAGACAAATAGATTCGAAAATGTGTATAAGGTTTTGAAATGATTGCATGAAGATTGTAAGATGTATAACAATTTACGTAACAAGTGTGGCCGCTATACCGTGCGGCAGACATCAAACTAATGTTTCTGCAAAATTTTGTTGATTTTCCCTTTATTTTTGTTATTATTTTTAAAACTTTTCTTACAGGGCATATTTCACAGACCCCTTGGGGAAAACGCCCTTTTCTATATTTAAAAAAAATACCTCTATGGCCAAAAATAATTCAATATTGTAGCTGAATGACCAAATAATACGAGGCTGATTAGTTTTGCGCAACAAATGGATCTCATAAATAAATATAATTTCGAGTGAAAATGTGTTTTATTTTAAAACATAAAAAAGTAGGGCGTATTTAACCAGTTTACCCTATTCTAAGAAACTTCCAAATATAGAGTTTAAAGTGACACACATGGTCGTGATGCCCTCTGATACAACGGTCCCGATTGCCAGATAAGGTTTGTAAACAACCTGTATCAACGTTAGAACACTCACCATGCTTTTAGGTTTCAGTGGGATACCTACAGTTTTTAATGGAAATACAATAACAAACGACAAACGAAACAAATGACAAACGTGTAAACAAACCACGAGTTGATAGAAGGATTACGTCACAAATTGGCATCAGTAACATTAAAGCATCATCAGTATCATCATCACCACTAGCCAATAAGAAGAAAGAAAAAAACGTTTAATTTAAATTGTAAGAATCTGCCGTATTACCGAAGATTTACCGTTAGAGAAAATTATTTATACTTGAAGAGTATTTTGTGCATTACCTACGCTGCATTAGATTAAAATCCTATTGGTGTCTTCAAAAACTACATTGTCTTTAAATGTATTATGCAATTTGTTTCTATGCAGTTAATACTTAAATTAACAAATAGTATTTCTTTAAATGAAAGTACCTACATATCCGAAAATATCACAAAAATAACAAGCATCCTATTTATACGATACAGTCAGTGAGCGACGCACAGGCGTTGCGGGTCCTGTTAAATTGGATTATTTCCCGTTCATTACTGCCTTCTTCCGATATTTTCTCAACGCTATTTCTCTATTGTACTCTCATACTTATTTATAACACGATGTATATTATACTCTGCTTGTTGGAAACAGAGGAATGTTCCACAAATAAATCGATACCTACTCCTAGAACGAAAATACGTTCTCATTCTTGTTAAACGATTTCGTATTTTTGATACTAAGAACACATTTCATAATACTTCATTAAAATATTATTTTATAGTTTTTTATGTCATTTATCAATGATTTTATTAGGCGTTTTGTTTTATGGCTAAATATGAATAATCAAGTAGCTGTCTTAATTAGATGAACTCTTTTATGACATCTTTGTTCCCTCTCGGGCAAATATTTGTAGGCATTTCAACAATCTCAATGAAATGTCGCAACACAACAGCGCTAGTGTAATAACCATCACTTTTACGAAGAGAAAAATCACGCCCCTCGCGCTATTTGCGTAGATTTTACGTGATAAAAGCGCGAGTTGAACAAAAACAAATGTAATGAGTATAACTTTAATATTATACGTATATAAACCTACTGATGAATTATAAATACTCCAGCGGACAAGTCAAGGCCCGTTAAGGCTCATAGACTCACCTTCCTGACGCGAAAGTCTCTGTAATAACTGCGCTACCCGCAGAAGAGAATAAAGATTTTAGTCGTAGGTATTAAAGTTGATTTTTAAATAAGGTTATTAAGACCGTTACGACATTTCAGACGTTGTAGGAGGATTCAGTAGCGACACCAAAACCCGGACTGATGACAGGGCGACCGCAAGAATCGCTACGACAAATAATCGCTACACGTTTTATTGGTCGTAATTGTTGTCATAAAATGGTAACAAAAGTTGTTTTTACGTTCGGCACGAGAGCCGTGTTTATCATCCCGTAGTAGATGCCTCTAACAAGTCAGACTTACACGCTGGTTACTGTGGGAAACAGTTTTATGACTATTTAATTGCTTAAGGTGCTTTTCTAAGGTGCTAAACTATTTTTATTTCAACATTTTAATAAGGTCCCACGTACGGCTATAAAATGTATTATCTGTTTAGCGTTTAGTAATGAACAGTGAACACTTCTTAGTTGATTTTACTTTTGCTTTCATATCAGAAAAAAACAACAGTTTTAAAATAGATATTTAGAAAGTGTATATAATTTTATTTTATCAGATGATTTAGGAAAGGATCTACGAAAGAATTCACACGTGAAATTAAGGCGTAATTGTACCTATGTATGATAGTTATTCATATCCAATAACACAATTAACCTGCATGTATTCCACTGAATTAGTTACGCAAGGCGCTTCATCTGTTCTTTCTCAGCCTACATTGTAGCGGTTCCAAGGAACAAATCACGTCGGAATAAAACTCGACTAATCAAAATTCTATTACGATCCTTCCGCGTGTTCCCTGAATATTTCTAAAGGCTGTTAATTTACGGGCAACGTATGATAATCAATACATATTTAGTAGAGATGTGTGCGTGGGCTTGGGTTGTGATGGGATATACTGTAACACATGGTAAGGGTTATACTTCGATTTGTAGGCGTAGTTCGACGTCCGTCCTCAGGCGCCGACTGACTCACCGACTACGGTCGATTGTTCAACACTAAATGTCGATGGAATCGGTAACTCAAGCATTTTATGGCCGACTTTGATAATATATGGGGCGTTGCGTAATTCTTCTTTAGCTTCGCCCTAAGTGAACACAAACGCAAATATTGAATCTGGACGCGGTGTTTTGAGATGCTTTATCACCTATAGTTCTTCATTTACGTATCTTAGTTTATGAGCTAACTAAAAAATATTCCGCGTAATTTGTACGAGTTTCGAAGTTGTCAACTCGTTCTTTAAGTAAATAATTCGCCAATTGACCTTCGTATTCCAGACGTCTCACCTTCAGAATGTCACCTCAGTTATCTACAATTAGTAAGTTTTGACCTCATTATTCAATCAAATCTATTTTGACTCCTAACCGGTTATTTTTGTACGCGTACGTACTTAGGTACATTATTCTTGAGATTTTATTCAAAGATTACGATCATAAATTTGAAAAAAATGTTATTGCATTTCATATAATCCTTTCGATGAATCACATAAATGAGTGTTCTCGGGGATTATTTTTACGATATTCGAGTAGCTGCTAGTTGTAGTTATTACCGCTAAAATCTGTGTAATAACCGTTTATATTTCTAGGCTATGAATGGACGATCGAGACGTTGGCGTTTTACTTTTTATACGAACAATTCAGTAGGTCGTTAAAAAGAAAGATGGGCTCTAACTGCTACTTTTTATGGACTGTAAACTTGGTGGCACGCGTCATGTGTCGCGCGACACTTCACACCTCAAAGCCGACCATTTTGAGTACCAACACAACAAATTTTCATGTTCATGTGATGACTTGTTTATTATTATTTCTCTTTAAAAGAAATGGCGCTTACTTTGCGTATACCTAAATATTCTGCGATCGAAATAAGGAAAATAATACGGTATTTTTGAGTTACCCGTGGTGAAAATTTTCTTATATTCCGAGTTACGATAGAATTATACCTAAATAAAGTAATTCTTAGAATTTTCTATCGACTGCTAAACATAATTATTACAGCTAATTATGTTAATTCTCTCCGCCCGTTTCTTTGGCTACTTCTTTTTCTAAAGGAATAAATTTTGATTGCTATCGGTTAGACAATTTTTTCCGGAAGATTATCTATGATGTAAAAAGAAAATTATCTAGACCTAAAACTTAATGAAAATGTTCTTACGGCCGACGAAGCGTAAATATAAAGACAGTATAGCCAATTAAACACAATTAATTCTAGACTAACATTTAATGACTTATTCTATTAATACCTAAGTTGAGAATTAAAATAAACATCGGATACTCACAGGAAGTGGATATAACGACCAAGTTATAAATTGTAGTATCAAATGAACCGAGTTCTGAACTGACACGAGATCGCAGGTAAGAAGTCGATAGCTTCAGTTATAAATAGGTAAACAGCGTAAATAGAAGCGGTTGTATCGGTTCTGAGCCACTACTAATCGATACGCAATACCTCGATTCGAAACGGACATAAGATACCTTTTGTAGCATCTGAAATTGAACCTTACTGTTCATGAATCAGCGATTGTTTTACAATAAAACATTTGGTATATGTCTTGTAAAGGTACGTAACCAAACACGTAAGATCATGTCTGTGTATGTAGGTAGGTGTGTACAACTAGTTAAAAGTTAAATACCGTATCATGTCGGATCCTCTTTAATCCCACTAATGGAAATGGTAAAGTTTCAGGGTCCGTGTAATTTCTTTAGTTACGCTACTTTAGTAGCGAGACCAGTTACAATAATTAGGGATCATACAATTATGTTAGAAAATGTTCCCTAGTTAGAAAAATATACTGATTAGTTGAAGTTAATAATTACAAAAAAGGCGATAGGTAATTAAAGAACAATAGTTTATGTAGGTATAAGGCAAAAATAATAGTGATTACATAGTATAAAAAATATTATAGAAAAATTGTAAAGATTTAAATAATGTAGGAACCTAACCGTGTTTTTCATAAAGCCCTTTTTTCATAAAGCCCTGTCAAATACCATGATGTAGATCATACGAAAAACGTGACCATATATTTATCAAAATCTTGTACGATAAGCTTAGATATGAAGTGAGAAATCTTTATTAAATTTGTACATACGTTTTTGTACCTACCTTATTTTCAGTATTCCTAACTAAGTATTATACATTTTTTTATTACATAGCGATGTGAAACTTATGAAAGATTTTAGTAAACATTTCATAAAATAATATTCCTAGAAAGTATAGAAATCTCTTATAAGTAGGTATATCGACAATAACGGTTATAAATAGTTCTGCATGATTAGGTACCTGTTTCTGTGTGAAAATAACACGAACATACCTAAATCAACTTCATTATAGCGTGTGAAAAATTTACCAATGTATACCTATTCGTATTTAGGAAGCCTATATACCTATAGGTAGGTCTTCGTCTTCTTAGTAGGTATGTGTATCATAGGTACATACCTATAATTATGCTGGCATAAGGTAGGTATTATATGCCACCCCGGTGCACAAATTATAAAAAAAGACTTTTAAATCTTTTGGTCTTTTTGAACATCTTTTTATTCAACATTTTTACGTTACACGCCAAAGTTTTTGATAAACGGGTGTGCGCTCCGAAATAAAATTCAAAAACTTTTACTGTGGAACTTATTTACATAGATGTTCTTTTTTCAAGCCACGTAATTTTTTCTTTTATTTGTAGGGATAGACTTCTGACATTACATTTCCTTTTATTTTAGATAATGTAGGTACAAAGTTATAGGATTACGTTAATAGACATAAGAATTATTGTTATTATTTGATTTACCTATAGATACTACATTATTTAGAACACGTATTTCTGGAAAAGTATCGTTTAGGGCAAAGCAGGCTATTCAAAAACTTTACGAACTACATTAGTTAAGTTGTCAGAAATATTTTAATTATTTTACCCTAGCCTTAACATTAATAACGGTTGAAGGTTATAAGTAAATGAAATTACAGGTATTTTGTTTTGCACGTACTAAAAATAAAAAAAATATATAAATAATGTTATTTTTGAGCTATACGTAAGTGCACAAATGTAGAGCCTGTTGAACCGCTGTTATTTTAAAGTAAAAATATACACGAGAATTACAATTCTTTTACGATCCAATTTTATAGCATTTTTACGACTTTTCAATTGCCTTCGGTTGACAATCGTGTTCGTGTAAATTCTAGCAAAATATGTGTGTGAAGAGTCCAAAGCTATTAAAATGCAAATTGAAATTTAATTTACTATACTACATTACAACCTATAGGAGGTCTGCAGGATGTCAAGAAGCCTGAACATTAAATTAGGTATTTATTGTCTTGAAATAAATTTATAAATAGGCATTTAATAATTTCATACAAGTTTTCACTTTCAGTGATAGCAATAATTTATTCCGTTATTGTACTGTTAACTAAGTAATACTTTCAGTTTATTTTAATACCATTACAAATAGGTATGTGATCATTTTATTTTGTGATTTTAAAATCTTTATAATTATTATTATAGTTTTTCATATAGGTTTATAATCTATGTTTCATATATTTAGGCGGCTATATAATAATGTGTTCTACAAAACGTAACTTTAATAACAAATCACAATTTACTAAATAACAGTTTTTGTGCTAAAACATTTTTTATGACCTATTAATTAACTTTATGGATCATATAAGTGTCATAGAGATACAAATATTCTAAATTTTATGTCGATTTTTTCCTACTAAACATTAAATAAAATGGGGCATAAAATTAGTCAGAATATTGATTAATTTTTATGGCGTAATTAATATTACTTGGCATATTTACGTAACACGTGTTTATTGTTTTTTTATTTGTAAAAAGAATTATTGAAATATTTGATTTAATTTAATTGACACATTTTAATATTTCCATTGTTCATTATTTCCTTATTCCTCGTTATTAATGAAAAATACAATGCCAATCTCTTTATAAATTTTAATCTAGATACGAACTTAACAACAAAAATTTATATTGCGTAGTAACAAGATTAATTCAGGCGTTCAAGAGGCAATCTGCTGAGATTGCACGATTTTGCCCAAATTAAATCATTACCAACACCTGCTCACACGAAGCTTTCATCGAGTTCCGGTTCAATTAGGAAACTGTATGTACCACAACTGCTACGTAGCTTTGTTCGCCTAGTACTTTTACTCGCAAAATTTATTAAAATTTACATCTACATTACTTTTTTAAGTCTCATCTGGTACTGGGAAAAGATTTGTTGTTTATTTGTCGTACCTATTATATAAAATGTTTTCAGTATTAACTCACGAATCGCTCAGTGTTTAAAAAGATTTGTTACTAAAATTATGCCAGTGTAGGTACCCACTTATATGCCTAAAAAATACTGTCTATATAACTTACAGATATAGATAAAGTTAGTTTTATCAGAAATAAAATATTCAATTGTTTCAAATCTAAACTATTACGAACGTATTTAATATCCACCAATTTAAGTAACAACTCTACATTGGTTAAAGTAAAGATTCTCGCAATGGTAAAAGAGTATCTTATTTCAAATCCATATCAGAATGAAAACGTAGGTAAAGGAAATACCATGACATAGAAAGTAATAAAATATGTAACTGATTACTGTTGCTGCACCCCATGAAAACGTTTACCTGCTTATACAGATTATCTGCGGTAATATTTCATAGAGTTCATAACCAGCTTTCGACCTTATACGAATCCGAACTAATACATTACAAACATGTATAATCGAACGATTAGTTACACGTGTCGACAAGCTTTCGGTTTATATTTATTGTACCTACTCCACATTTTTCCGACCTAGGAAGTTTTTCTTAACAATATTTATCCAATATACACAAACGATGCCGCCTCATCACTTATGAAAAATCGTTTCTCCTCAAGTATTCTATAAAAAACTCATTCCAAATTAAAATTAAGGTCTAGCGTAACTAATGAAAAGAATCTTATATTTTCTCAAAAATGTTAAACAAAATGGTGCCTTAATATGATTGGGTGAGGGAGGATTTTTGTTTGCACGCCAACGTATTTACGGTTTCATACAAAAGATGGCTTGTCAAAATAACTGGTTGTTTTTCAAGATCCATTTGTGCGGTGTGCGTAGCATTGAATTATAGGATATTATAAGAACAACATCCCGATATTTTAGTCGCCTTAGATAAACTGTTAATGGCCGTATTAGAGTTATGTGCGTTATATGTTTTGTTATGATTGTTGTAAGCACGAAATAGATACAGAAGGTTTATATTTTATTTCTTCTTTATCTATTCTGTGGTAGTAAGTAACTTAAACCACTTGCGACCATCATGTACAACTTATAGAGGAATCTCAACGTATTCATATTAAGCTCATGATAATTATCAAATTCAAACCACGATGAGGAACTTTTCGTATTTTAAACGATAACAATTTATAAACATTAATATCTATTCACCTACCTACTTACTTATTTACCTAACTTTATATATATATATTTTTATAATACATTAGCACCGTACAGTCACTTGCAATAAAAAGTAGGTATAGGAGATTTTCAAATAAATATCCACTCTGAAAATTTAAAAACAAACTTCCACTCTAGTCGGACAATTCGGACCCACGGATGATATAATGCTACGCAACAACAGTTTATAGTTTAGTATCATTACACATTGTTTACATAATAATTGCAATTCATAATGGACATATACTTTTAAATATATTTTTGCATCTGATCGTGTATATACAAAAATCTGAAAACAATCTGTGTCCATATTTTTGACAGAAATTTAAACATTATTGTAGAAAACCTCTGGTGGTTACATATAAATAGAATGAATTACGTGGCTATTTGTTTTTGAAATTTTTAGTGGACATTTATTTGAAAATCTGTCCGTGTATACTTTTCATTGTACGAGACTGTACCTACATGTATTATGCCTACTAGTCCGGTTTGAAAAGTTCACGGTCTTGAATGCCACTAGGATGAAGCGTTAAATACCAGGTATATTTAAAAAGCTGCATAAAAACTGCATTGTGAGTCATAATTATGTGTTTTTAAAAGGAATAATATTTCCACCATTATTAAAACCACTTTTCAGTAAAACTTAAATAGGTATTAAAATAATATGTTCTATCAATTATAAATTACTTAATATAATATGTAACTATGTACTACATATTAAAACATTTTTGAAGTTACAATAAAACTATTTATTATTATGTTAAATAGAGTTATCATGTAGCTGTACTATATTTAAAAACTCTATTCCATTAACTTTAAGGTACAACATTATTTGTAAATATTATTACACCTACAAAATTAGAAGCAACAGATATTTATGATTTTTGGAACATACTTAGTTCTTATCCTAACCAAATAATTTAATACCTATACGACGGAATAAAGAAAGTTTTACTAACTAGTTTTCCTGCATACCTATAGTTTAGGTACATTTTCGTTTTTCTTTGTGTACAGTAGGCACCTATTTACTTACATGTATTATAACTCATGCAGTCCATTAACATCAAGCATTATTGGAGTCATATCTCGAACCCCAAGTCGTTCCGATAACCCCAAACTTCCATTACAAAGCCCATAAAACCACATTATTATGTGTTAATAATTTAAAAAGAAAAAGTACCTTTTTCGTTTCTGGTTGACAAATTAAAAATCCGTATTCGTTTCCTCGGTAAATCTTTTTTATTTGGCTCTCGAGTAATATATATTCGGGAAGCGAGAGATAGAATTATGTTTCGCCTTATTGAGCGTGTAAGCGAAGCTCATTCGGTGGCATATTTTCGCTCTCAGCATAAAGATCATTTCGTCATACCCCGTTCTGAAAATAGCAATTTGCTTCACGCTTTGTTTTGCAATTATCTGTATGATTGTCTCAGAGAAATACGAATCTCGTAGATTATTATATTGACCTGAATATCTTCTTCAGTTCTACGGATTGTGGGTAGGTAGTAGGTACTGTCATTATTAATCATAATACGATAAATTGAACGTAATTAATTTTAGACTTGTATAAATTTTACTAAGTAGGTACTGGGTAGCATCACAGTTAAAAATAATCAAAAGTATGTAGAGCGTATCAAGTTGTTCCATGTATAGTTCATTAGGATTACGCTACTTGTAGAATCTATCTATATTGAAATTATTAATCCTTTCTTGTTCTTTACATGACCGAAACTATAGTAGAAAAACTGAATAGTTTCAAAATATTAGTCTACTAAATAATGTAAAACAATACTGTCTAAATACGAAAAAGGCAATAAAACAAATTATATTTAGGTAATGATCGTAATCAATTTAAAAATCAAATTCAAATTTTAATCCACTTTATTTCTTTATTCCATGCACCAAAAATACTTACGTAATATTTTGTCACGTGAATATACTGATTTTAGATATGCATTAAGTAATTTGTAATAAAAACACGACATTATGTAAACGGGAAAAAGATTAAATGGCCGTAGGCGTCGCAGACGGCGGGCAAAAGGCTTACTATCTATAGATACTTTTAAATGTCTCATAAAATTAGTATCTAACTGCCTGTGCGCATTATCAGACCCGTTCTTAAGCGATCCGAACTCACATGAAGTCGGTAGGTAGGTTTTAAACTCCTGAGAGTGCACCTGACACCTTATTAATGTGGGTGGAAATACAGGAATGCAAACATTCCGGATTATTTCAGTAGGTACCACACAATGACAACCGCTTTTGAGGTCCTTAGCTACAGTCACTCTTATCAGATCACTTCAAACTTTTTATGCCCAATTAATATGCAGCATTTAATTGAGTCGTTTTCGCTTCTATAACTTGCAGAGTTTACGTAATTAAACCTCTGGAACGTCCGTCCATAACCGTTGTGAAATTACATTACCAAAAATATAATCGGTGATAAAGGGATGAATTTTGTCAGTTCGCATTAAATATATTTTAAAAGCAGCACGACATCAAATTTCGCAATATCATTTACCCACTTTATTCCATTAAAGGCTATTTAATCGTAAGAGATGTTTGTAAAAGGCATTACTTAATAGGTAAAGCTCGGAATATAATCGTACGGAATATTCAATAACTTTCAACTGTTATTTATATTGGAGACTACCGGATCGAATCAAAAGGTTCGTCGCTTTAAAAGGTTTGAATTAAGTAATTTTGAAAAGGTTGGATTCCTTAATATTGTTCATTAGTGGGTAGTATATAATTCTGTAAAATCAACAACGCGTTCGCGAAATCGATTGATGCCGTTACCTCCGTGTCGGGGCTGCGGGTTACACGGTACATGTTTGTCTGATAATCAAGTTGCGTACTTTATGACCACAAGTCGACAGTAACTTACCGCTACGAGCCCTGGCTCTCCGATAATGAAACACTGTCGTTTTAGTGTCAAGTATACCGCGGTACAGGGATAGTGGTATTTACAGGAAGAAAATTTTACCGTTAAATTTCATTATTAGATACCTACTCTTTCATATAAAAATTGTGATATGATGTCAGTTTCTACTATGTAGGTATAAGTAGGTACATACGGGTTTCTTTCAAGCTCTGCTTTTGTTTTAAATGTTTAAGAGGGATGTAGGAAATTTTTTTTACACTTTATAGTCCCAATCTTTTATATTTGAGTAACAGTGTCTTAAAATATTACAATCAACCACAACGACAACAACACGGATTAAACAATATTTTAATTAAAAAGTTGTGTTAACGAGACAGTTGTATTTTTAAAGCTGAAATCTATGAAATTTTGCCGATATAATTTAAACCTGTAACCATCCAGAAGTAACAAGTTACGTATTAATTTTATTTCTCATGCAGTTAACTTTAAAAATTTAGACATATTATTACTTACCTACTGATATAGAAATATACTCGTAACTACGTACCTACTAAAATTTTCATTAATTCCATATTTCTGTCTTTATTTACATAACCCCTGTGAGCTTTTCCTATTAAAGCAGCCGGATTACGGCTATCTATTTATTTCAAACATTAAAAAACAATATTAAAGTAAATTAAATAGGTACCTATTAATTTACACTACAGCAATTTATTTATTGTACCGCGTTACACATTTGGTCACATGCGTAATAATAGGCTCTCTACGCAACTGCTTACAAACCCTTAAATCAATTGAAACCTGTTGTGTTATTAGACTGTAATCAAGAATGATACTTGTGGTCACTCAAAATACATTCCGAGGATCCTCCAATGACACACTTAGTAGTTCACGTTGTCCATTGCCAACTCTTAGTAATTGGATATATGGCTTGATAAATGTCAGCTACATAGTATTTGTGTTCGTACGGAATACGTATACAAATCACTTTATTCCTGAGGCTAATGGCATGTTTATCTTAAGCAATTGTTATTGGTGATATAAAATTCTAGGTTATGTGGACAGGTTCTTCAAGTTTCTTCCTACAGCTGATGCTACGAATCTAACTATGCTATGTATATGAATAAATTAATTAGTCTATACTCTTATAGTGTCATATTGAGAATACCGATATGATCGATGCCATAGACAACTCAAATAGGTAAAGAACAAACATGTATACCTACTTAAATCAAATTCATAATTCAAATTTCTGTCTCACCAGGAATCGAACCCGGGATAAATTTAACAGCGACTGCGCTGTACAGTTCGTTATAATGATAATATCACGATCGGACTCCTTGATATAACTAACATAAGACGACAAAGTTCTTAAATATTGCCGATAGAGCAAGCCCCAACCGCACCCTTTGTGATGAAACTAAATTGATCACGTTGAGAATTTGAACTCTATAGTTGAGGAATAAATGTTTTCTATGAATACCTAGTTAATTATTACCTACTTAGCTTTTTCTTACCTTATCAATTTAATTAAAAATTAATTTAGAAGTTCCGAAAATATTTAAATTAGTTTGAGTAAGAAAAATGGTGTTTATAAGATACCTATATTATACCTACCTACTTACTAATGTATTACCTACGTACAAGTTCAACAGAGTGTCATAATTTATGCTAATGTTACCGTATTTTCCCTATTTTCCTTTACTACACGTCTGAGTACGTACATGTAAAATATCCGAGAGATAATACGTAAAAAGAAACGCTAAGCGACCATTCATTGTCCACGCACCAATAATAATATATTTATACACGAATAGACGGCACCTAACGTTCAATTATGTCCAATTTCATGTGTGTATCGTCGATAACAAATGATTTAAAGGGCCGGCCGTCTTGCGTATAAAAAAGGAAGAAACTCGCTCAAATATTCTGACCGATACAAGAAAATAGAATGCATAGAAAAATTTCTCTCTTGTTATAGGAAGGCGGGAGACCCACACAGCGCGTCTGCCTACATATTTTATTGACCACGCGCTACACGACAACTGGGAGGATCGAGACCAATCTTCGGATATGAAATGTGCTTCAGTATGTAAAATAAATAAGCTCGTGGGTAAATAAATAATTGGATCGTTTTATTTATGACGGAAACGCTGCGGTTTTGCTGAGAGCTTTGTGAATTATTTCGACTTACATTTTGGGCTTGAATTTGATTAGAATACTCTTGTATAATTACTTAGTATAAGTTAAAAACATTGATAATTTTGAAAGGAAAACAAAATACTAGATGCTAAAGGAAGTTTTCAGATTTCACACATTTAAGCTTTCCAATCCATCGTAAGCTACAACAAGTTTTGTAATATAGTGTAATTTCTAATTTCGTTAGACACAATTTAGAAATTGCAGTACCTAAAACATGTTATCTAATAAAGAGCTCAGTTAATTTCCAACTTGATAAAAAAAAACCATCTTTTGTCAAGTTTAACTTGATAAAAAAATCCATCCTTTGTCGAGTTTAACTTGATAAAAAATCCATCTTTTGACGAGTTTAACTTGATAAAAAATTCCATCTTTTGTAGAGTTCATCTTAAGTCATCTGTTATCTCGGGATTTATTCCGTAACATTCGACCCCTAGTTGAGCCGACTTGTAGTTTACGGCGTATCAGTCGGTGCGGTATTCCCAAACTGCACTTCAGAGCGCCGCACACACACCAATACTGTCACACACTCACACACAGACACACGGAACACGTGTAGATAGTACTTTCACGTTGATTTGATTGTAGACTTCTTTATATTTGATTAGATGTTTCTAGGTACGTTATATGGTTAGGTTAGGGGATGTGTGGTCCAGTTTGTTCATTATATATTATATAAAAGATACATACTTATATACGTAGTTATAACTACATTTGTATACAATATTTATTATTGTTCGGTCATATTTTTAAAATAAGAAATTAAGGGGGCAGCACATATTTTTTTGTATTTAACGTAATGCAGATATTTACATAAAGCATACCTATTTATAAAAAATATTAAAACTAGTCGTACACGCAGAGCCATAAAAAGCTAACAGTTTTATTACTCGTATAATGATAAAATTTGCATTTTTCCAGTTTTAGACTTGACACTGAAAAAAATATATTCTTAAAATAAATAAGTAGACTTTCGTGATACTAAAAGCTTGATAGAACATAATTGCATGCTCTATTATAAAATAATTACTAGTTTACATTTCAACCTTATTATTATTACATTAGGCAGCTACCTTAATACGAAGTTAATATAATATACAAATATGCTTATTGATGAAGGTTAAAAATTTAAATTTATCATCATCCTCAAGTCAGGTCAAGGATTATAGTACATGTAAGGATGTACAAATGTCGAATAAATGACACAAAACTCGAATAAAATATCATTTGTGTCTCTGTCCCAGAAAGTAAATTGAGATATTCAATGTAATCTGTACTTCCGTGAAGTAATTCGGCACTTGCAAAGTGTAGATGCGTGCATGCGTCGGTATTAAATGATCGACAAAATTCGGTAACTCGGATCGCGGGCAGAATGTAGATAGACGACTGCTTATGTGCCTCCGAAGGTACATTAAGTTACCCGTCCCTATTTATATCGATAGATGACAGTCGTTAAACCATGACTGAGGCTGTCAAGTGACATAAATCTCCGACATAGGTAACTGTTGGTTTTTGATGAATAGGTTTTTGAAAAACTAAAGATGCGTGCAGGCTTCAAACGTGGGAACGTGTTAAGAACTACACTACCTACAACCCACCACTACACATGTCAATACTTAAGTAGGTAAATACGTATAGGTACAACAGTGTTAGGTATGTATGTTTATATTCAAATAACATGCCATCAAATCTTCCAAGTTATTAAACTATGCAAATATTCTCCACAATTCTTAACAAATGCATGAGAAATTTTACAGTCTTATGTCAAATAACGGTTTTAGTAAGTAAAAACCTAAGTGCACAATTTTATGATTTAAACACAGAATATCATGTTACTTTAAACCAGTCAACTACCTATGGATGAAACATGGTACTGCTAATTATACTTTCAAATACATTTATTTAAATAAAGAAAGGGACATATTTGATACAACATATTTTATGACACAACGTATTTATATAACACCTGCTACATCATTACATAAAAGTGAAGTTAACATAGAATAAAAGTCGTCTGGTGCAAAGGTTGACTCATCTTGTTTGGCATTAATTTAGGTTTTTAATGCAAATAAACCCAGTGTATTGTATCGTATTGGTAAAGAAAAGCTTAATATGTAGGTATTTAATAACGAAACAAAATGATTTTCTATTTGTGCGCAAGAGAGATACCTATATCTAACTCTGTGTTTATTACAATTTGTTTTACCTATTAATAATTTTTTTTTCAGGACAATTACTTCTCGGCCAGTTTAAGTCATTCGTTGTCTATGGGCCTAAGCTACCTAAGTGGGAATCATGGATGTGCCTATAATTTATAACATAGAACCAGCTTAATTTGTAAAAAAATGTAGTCATATGGAATGTGTGTAGAATAATTAATTTTTGGTACTTATATTAGGTATTATTATTATAACAACCTCTCTCTGCATGAACTTATAGTACCTATTTACGTTTATAGTTCTTCACCAGCACCCTTTTCCCGATACCTATCTACCAAACATATTATATTATGCGAATGGCTACATTATAATATTTTAAATATATAATTAGGTAGTGTTTCATTGTAATTTGTACGGTCTGCTCTATGGCTAAGTAACTGTTTCTCCTCTTTCACGTATAGCAATATATAAATCTTTCCCAAATAGAAACTCCCTATTTAGCGTGTTCGGAATATATTAACGGTAGAGCCACTTAAGAAAGAACGTTAATGAAGTGTAAATGGTCTAACGGCAGCTTATTTACGGAAAATTATTTAAGCTTAATTAAATAGTCCCTAAGCGTTTACTTTTAATGAAGTCGTAAGTTCATTATAGTAGAATTAGGTAGGTAGAGTCAGAATATGAAATGTAGTTTAAATTTTTTTAAGTTTGTTTTTAATATTCGTTTACCTACTCACCTACTGAAGCTATTTAAATTATATCTATAAGTTACCGTCATCATCAATAGGTGTATCTATCTATTACCTACCTATATATTACATTATGCATTATCATAAAATAAATCTTCATAATATGGATATTAGAACTCAAGCCGAATTTAATATTAAGTTTTGAATAAAATTAATTTATAAGTAATGCATTACAGATAAATAAATAGCCAGAATTATAATTAACTGTTTTTTTATATGTATGAACGATAACCACAGTATTTAAATTTTAATAAATACAGAACCAAAATTGTAATCTCCTTCAATTTTAAGATGCGATGTAAATATTTGTTTGTATTTTGTAGTAGATAAAAGGGGTGACCGTTACCGTGGCGCCCTTGACGGCAGACAATGTTGGAGAAATCGGCAATACAACACGGCAATACCAGTAGTAAACTACGTTTTTTATTAACCGACTCAAAAAACACAATGGTTGTAACAATTCGTTATTTTGTTTGTAGGTATTTCTTTTAAATTTCATAGCACTTTTAGGTTACTAACAACTCATATTAAAGTTATTTTTGTAGTTATAAGTCCTGCTTTTATTTGGTAGGTAAGTAGATACCTATAGGTATTATTAATTTGATATTAAAGTATGTAATTATGAACTGAAATAGAGATAGATATACCTACAGCGCCGCAAACCAAATCAAACCCGGAACGAATTTATCATCTATTATCTAACTGTAAATAAGTACCTAAGTAGGTAGTTTGACCAAAATATTTAATACACGTCTTCACCAGCCAACTACCAGCAAAAACATCTATTTCAAACTGATTATGAAATATCTATCCAGGCTATATAAACGGCTTAAGCTATAAATTAAAATCATTTCCCTTTCGACCGCTCAAGGCTCTGACTATTTAATGCGTATGGGCCGTAAAAATAAATTGAACGTCAACGTTAAATTATTTATTAATGAAATATAGGTAGGTTGGATAGTAGATATAGTAGGTATAGGTACCTACTGCGGTTTTCCTTCATTCAGTGTATATCTGTGTATATTTACAGACAAATATGACTACAATAAGAGGTTTACAAATACCTAGTTAATGTTCAGTTACAAAAGTTTAAGATCAGCATTATTATAATTGTAGGTCCCTACCAACACTATTTATGAGTGTAAAAGTAAAATTTAATTACCTACACGTTAATTATTTTATACCTGTTAATAAGGAAATAGAAATTTACTTAAAAGTATATCTACATTAGGTATGCTTTTATCTGTAGTTACCTACCTAATTAAAATTTGTGCACCTTAAAAATCATGTAGGTACCTAAGTAGATAATTAGGGTAAGGTTGCGCAAGTCGTACCCCCTAAGGAAAATATGGTGTAATATTCACTATTATTTAAATAAAACAAAATATTTTGCTTTTATTGAATCTTTATTTAGTTGCCTCTTAATCAACAGTGACAGAACAATCAAAATCTTTTACTAACATAGTTATTTTAAACTTTAAAAAAAAAGTTCCATCGGTACGATTTAGGCGCCCGTAGCCTAAGTCGTACCACCTATAGCCTTAGTCGTACTTAGGAATAGACTTCGGTTAAGACATACGAAATTAAACTATGTAAAGAAATAGTAACAAAAGATCACATGAGGAACTAAAAATTATCAACAATGACATCTGAGATCAATATTTTTTTTAATATTGATTACGATTATCGAACATAATTTACATAATAAAATAATCTGTAAAAGCACAAAAAATAAAATAACAATATCTTAAAAAATAACCTATCTTTTAGAAAATTAATGAGATTGAACACAAATATGTTGTAATTTTACTTTCAATACCAGCACATATAGGTCATGATGTTAATGAAACTATTGATGTTAAAGCAACTATTGTTGGAGAAGCAACTGTTGGCAGACTTCATTGAATCCTACTTCTTCATTCCGATGTTTCTAAAAAGCTTCATCCATAGCCTTCTGCTTTCAACTGTTGTACTTTCTTTTTGCTATATTTATTACCTGATAAAGTATTAATTAGTTTCCTTAACACCTTAGTCGTACCGGTACGAGTAAGGAATTTTGCACAGGTACGACTTAAGCAGTAGGGTCTCATAAATTTGAAATCAGAACTGTGACATAACCTAAAAAAGATCTAATGTTTAAGTTCGTTTAAAGTGTTGCCAGATGACTATTACAAATAGAAATTAACAAAGAAAAAAAGTAAGGATCACATTCCTGCCGCAATAAGTTTACAAATAAGTTAAAAATCTTAATGAAAAAAGGCTTATAAACTTACTTCTTAATTTTTTTTGCTTCAAGAAGCCGGACAGCGGTCCTATTGTTTATGCTTGCACATTCAACTAAATAGTTCAAGTTTATAATGTCAGATAGCACAATTTATAAATAACAGACGAGATCTTGATGGGGTACGACTTAGGCACTGGTACGACTTGAGCAACCTTACCCTAATCAAATGTTAACGAACCATGACATAGATTAATTATCTACATACTCTTATCGTTGATTAACTTAATTTTTATACCTACTAATAATTATTATTGATAGTAAGAAAATGTTTTCAAGCGGCTGTAGCCAGTATTGATTAACCTAATTTCATGCCAATATTTGAACCCGGTTTGGTAACTAATAATCTGATACCAACTTGATCAGGTAATTATGGTCTCGTTAAGTTCATAGTTAATTAATAAAAATAAGCAACATCCGCAATCAATATAGGTAGGCCAATGTTATAATTACCTATGAAGGTTCAACTCCATCACATAAAGACTGGGACTGAAATGTGAGTCGCTACATCTGCGTCTATTTTGATTTAAGTGTTTAAAAAAGAGGTAGATATATTATTAATATGTTTCCTTAACCCATACTTTATTTAAATCGAGTAGATAATAACTATTTACCTGTGACATACTTAATGTTCCTCAGAGAAAGATAAAATGGTCAGTAGGTAGATATAGAAATTTCTAGACACGCCCGGGACAAGCCGGGTTGACATTGGGAGGTACCTATTCAATAGAAGCATTGGTGTATACCCATGACACCAGGAGGTTTAGTAAAAAGTAATTCATTGATATCTTATAACGGTGAAGATAGAACTCTACATTTAAGGATAAATATTATTGTTGCAAAATTCTTGGTTACATTCAGTAGATAAAATTAAGTAATAAAAACTTACCTATGTACCTACCAACTCATTAAAATTTAATTGTCGATGTAATTAGGTACCACCTAGGTTGTAGGTCATAAAATAGCAGGAAACATAAAACAATTTGTACAAAATTATGTGACTAGGTATTCGTAATTGTTAACTTTTAGGCAATGAGCACCAAACGTGTTAAAGAAATAAAAAATATTAAATTATAATGAAGTTTTATTACCCCACATCTGACAGAGACACACTGTCATGCAACTTTTAGGTAGACACATAAAATTTTTTTTTTTCACTTCTTAATATAAAATTACCAACATGCCAGTAACTGGCTGTTATAAAGTGTTATTGTAATTAATATAATAATAAACACCTACATAATATAATTTTATCTTTTTCATTCATTGGTTTTAGCACATAATATTTTGGAATTTATTGTAGGTAACCTTACATTTAATCGGACTTAAATGTGCTACAAAACTACTTACCTATCTACCTACTTAAAGTAATATTTGCGAAATCAAATTAAATTAAACTTCATACACAAGTTCTTAAAGCTACAGAATTAAGGTATTTTGCAATTCACAAATATAATGAAAATAATAAAAGGCTTAATATTTTTTGATACCCGCTCTTATCACTTAGGTGCATTATCATTGTAAAGTTACCTATAGGTATTAAAATTGTTACCCAACCAGTAATTTCTCCGACCATATTTTAATATTTTCAATGAAATAAGTACATAACATAAGGTAGGATAGTTCATAACTTGCTAGAATCAGAGTTTAAAACGTTCGGTTTACGATTATTGGGTACAGTGCTGCTAGGTATAATTTGAATTCAAATTCGATAACAGAATACTCACGAAAGCCAAACACGACATGGTGACATTCATGCAAAAGTAGGCCTTCAGAATAACACCGAATGGCTTATTTTCCCATCTACCTGTGGTAAGTAAATAATTTACGATCTCACTTGATAGTCACATGACTTGATTCTCTTATAATTCCGAGTACCTAACTAGATAAATACAGGAAAAATTTGAGGAACATGAACAATAAAATACAATAAAAATGTAGTTAAAGTTATTGATAATAAAAGATTTCCAATTAACTATTCATATTTGTCGTAAAAGTCAAACTAGACTAGTATAAAAATGAATACAATATCTAATATTTACACAGAAGTGCTTAAAATGTTAAAAAAGAATAAGAATTCAGATAGGTACCTAATAGGTACTTAAAAATCGCACAAAAATAATAATTTATGCGTGTCGTTAACACGTGTGCCATTAAATTTAAAAAGAAACGAATAACATTATTGAGATCAATATATTTTGTGGGCATTAAGATAACACTAGAGAAAACATGACTTACCAGGTATGTAGATCAATTAATAATTTAACAAATTCACAGCTTTGGTAACGAAATAGAAAACCCGCAGGCCTTTTACAAGTGACAAAGAGAATGATACTGAGAAAACGAAACTTCGATAGAAGACTATTAACAGGCAGTTGGGAACTATTAATAGAAAAATAGAAGCAATGCAATGGCTGCCAAGCGGAGCCAATCCATAGGAGAATGATTTCATCATAAGATATATTGCTTCGTTTTAAACAAATACCAATACCGTTCTCTAAATTGGAACTATTTAACACGCGGATCGATGTGTTAAATGTAGACTGATCTTAATCGCGACTCAAATAGACTTTTGAAACGTTAGGTTGTAAAATATGTTTTGGTTTTTATGTACATAAGTACCTAGTTAGAACTAATTAGGTAGATACCTACATAATATAATATGAAGGTTTAGAGAATGTAAAAGGTAGATATGGAAGTAATTAGTAGGTACTTAATTTAGCAAAATCACTTACATAGGTCTAACTGACTTACTAAGATATGTTATTGTACCAACTCTAACATCTAGGTACGAAGTAGGCATCTAATTAAAAGAAATTGTTTTAAAATGTTCTAGTCTCTCCTATAAATAGAACATATTTATTTGTGAATAACTTCTAGAGCGCAACGTAAAATCAGCTGTAAGTCAATTGATTTTTATAACCAGATAGGTACTAGCTACTCTTATAAGTCGCTATTCTAATAAGAACATTATCAAAATGATAGATTTAGGTAAACCTATTTTGATAATGACAATAAATAAGAGGTAGGTAGATTAGGCAGAGACAACGTAAACACGCAAACTTAGTCTACACAAAAAAGTACTCCTTACATAATAAGGCATAATTTTTTTTTAATAAATAGGTAGGTAGAGAAGATATTTTTTTAGTAGAGAAGTTTCTTGTAGGTAACTTCTTACCTTACTTAGGTAATACACAAAATATGTCAGAAAATCTGCAGCTGTTATCTAATAATAAAAAGTTTTTAACAAGAGAATAGTAACATAACATAACCTGATTAAAAAATTAGGCAATAACCTGAAAAGGTCAAGTTCATAAGAAGAAATTTAATGATAACAAGTTTAAGTAGTAGTATAATATATAATTATAAGAGTAAAAACTAAAGAATAAAAGTTAGAATTGATGTAATAAATTAGGTTTTATTCCGAAAATTAATGATTTAAGTACAGAGCAATATTTTTATGGGCACAATATCACTGCTCTACATTTTTGTTGTAACATCACATTTTAGTGCCATCTATCCAAAAAGTATAGAACTAAGATCATCCAGCCAACGCCATCTCTTAGCACATCTCTGAAACTATTTCACCACATGCATGCTTTTCTCCATACTCTTCACTCTTACACCTAAGAGTGAGAGGTGAATATTGGGCATTAATTTACCAAATAACTTTTACAATTTCATCCTGTCTCTGATTGGTGAAAAATGAAGTGCAGACAGTTATTTTTCTCCGATGCACCAATGAGAGAGAGAAGGTGTGTGCAGATAAGACGGCCATGTTGGTAAAGGCGGAGTTTGGCTTAAGATACTCCTTTATATTCCTGACGTATGCAGTCATTTGAGTTATGGATCATGGCGTCACAGCAGAGCTGAGTGTATTTTAAGAAAACTGCTGAGTTTCGCTTTTGCTCCATCCAATATTTTAGCTAAAATATGTGATCAAATACCATGCGTTTGGCAGATTTATTCACAGATTATTAATGTATGTATCGACTTGTATATCTTTTCTCCAATTTCGTAGCGACAACCAAGATATCTAATAATAAATGCTAAGAATATATTATTAGGTATGCTCTCAGCTTCATGTTTAATACAATGACGTATTGGAATTGCCTTGATTTGAGACTCTTATTCACTGATAGGAATATTACCTATAGGTAAGTCGCGTTGATATAGGTAGGTAGGTATTCTGCGTAGCCTTTTATGAATGATGCATGAGATCATACTAACCTCATTGTGAAAATAGACTTAGGAGGATAATAATAATAGATTTATATATTCCTTCAAGTGGACAATTGAGATTATTTCCGAATGTCCGATGGCAAATGCTGTAGGCATAAAATAGGTCACCTTCATAATGTCTTAATACCTACCTAATACTCGATACTCTCGCTCTACCTAACTTACAACGAACGTAGGTTACCTATTAATGTATTGTTTCGTTCTATGAATTATACGAATTAAGCAGTAGGTAGGTATAGATAGGTATTAAGATTATTTTATTCCGTTAAATTTTATTTTAATATTAACAAACACCAACAAATTAAAGAAGGTAGGTAGATTTTTTTACAAAATAAATTAAGTACTTATAAAATTCCTTTCAAATTAGGTACTTTCAATACCTAGTAGGTACTCACCCATAACAACGATACTATGGTGTTCCTTACAACTGCACAAAGTTTCTTGCTTCTAAATCCACTGGTATAGTGTTACATAGGTAGGTAGGTACCTTATCCAATTATGTATAATCCCTTAATAATCCCCATTCGTACATATCAGCTCAAAAAATCCTACAAACATAAATCTCTAAAAAACCAGATCATATTCAATCCGTGCGCGATTGACAACTCAATCGCATTGTTTTATAATGTTAATAAAATAAACATTAAATGTTTAGTTCCTCGTAAATAATATGAATGGATTGGCCTATAATTGGCATTAAACCGTCCATTGAGGAGCGTTGATGGGACATTGTAGGCACAACAGGTGACCGTGGGTTTATGAGGCGCGTGCTACGAAGCCGTGCTCATAAAACCGTTAATAGAACATTGTAGTTGAACGACCTGTTTAGTTTTATGACGATTTGAACAGGTGCTATTAGTGACGGAATCCCGGCTGTTTGAGTGTTGGGACACCCCGGATTATGATCGTTTCTATATCTTAATATAGGTAACCTACCTATAAAGTCATAGCGTAGGAAGCTACGTATGTTTGTGACTACCTAGGTGAACTCCTCCTTAACCATAGACCCATTTTAATAAAAAACATTACAGATAGGTACGGGGCAACGTCTAGCCGGTCTTCCAGTTTACAAAATTTCAACTTTTATGGCTTACTACGATACCTACTATTGACTGCCACAGTTAAATTGATGAATAACTTGACTCGTGTTATTTCTGTGGTTTTAAATGCTACTTTCTAATGAGATGAAAGTACCTACGAATATATCTACTTTACTTGCTTGAGTAGATATCTATTAAAATCTGTAGGTTACGTGCTTCTGACATACCTAATGCTATATTATACCTACATAACAACAGGTAGGTAATGTAGGTACTTATCTACCTACGTACCTACCTACCTACTCGATTTTAAAAACAACGTCGATTTAAATTCAAAAGTTTATCTACTTTCTTTTTAGCAACCACACCGCGCCACATTTACCTACAATACCAAATTAACTTCTGTGTAGGCACAAAGATAAGTAGCTTCCAGTTATATCTTGAAATAAAGCAACGAGATGGGACAAGAATTTACAAAATGCTCTGGTCTCATTATCCGCAGGCCCCAGAGAGCCTGCGGCTACTACACCCTTATTATATTTTCGCTGACATCTGTTCCCACTGAAAATATGACTGTGAATAGAATGAATTCAACTCACTAACTTAGCTTCTTTAATTTTAGGCCTTTGTGATTTTTGCCGGGTTTTTAGATAAAAAGTAGGTAATCGTCTAAAGGTTTAACAGGCATTAAAATCTGTAGTGATAGATAGATACTTAAGCTTTTTTTAACCGACAAAATTGTAAAACATCGGAGATACGTACCTACATTCCTTGTATTAGATGTAATATGTACCTAACTACTTACCTATTTAAGAATCAAATCACGTACAAATGTAAGGCTTAGTATGAAACTAATATTAGTAGATAGATGCCTATGTGAACCGGATATTCAGTCGCAAACGAAATACTAATATCTACTTATCTTCTGTACTGACAAAGAGAGAATTTTTTATGGTTGTGATAGTGAATTGTCATCATAAGAATTATGTGAAGCTGTTGCAAATAAATTACTAAGTAGGTATTAGGTAGGTAAGTATAAAGAGGAATACTGATTATAGGATTAATTATAAAAAATATTACTAATTTCTCAGAATAGCGTGAGTACCTACCTAGATAGGTATAACTACTTTTACGGTAATTATTTTATTTTTCATTGAAAATTTGTGAGTAGGTAATAGCTTAAACATGCCTAGAATTTTAAAGGGACTCGCGTTTGGACTTTTATGATATCGATAGCATGATTAAAATATTTTTTTTTAAACTTTACCTACCAACTCTACCATCTAATCTAATCTAATTTCTTTCACTCTTTTATAATGTGTTCGCTACATGAGAATATTTACATATCTACCTAAATGTTTAAAATTTCATAAATAAGACAGAAAGGTTATAAATTTTCAGAAAAATTATAACAAGCGTTACCTACCCACATTGAAAAATCACTAAAAATTAAAAGCTATTTTTAAACTTGTTAAAATAAGCAGATTTCTAAATTTACAGCAATCGACAATAGACAGACGAGCAGGAATCGGCAACGGAAACCGATCGTGACTAAAACCCGGTACCTGTCAATGGACTGTGAACATCAATTCCATCTTCCAACAATATCCTTGAACGTTAACGTTCCTATCGACAGCTACCAAAAGCATTTCGATAATCGAATGGTTAGTATCATTCGTTTCGTTTACGCACTTATAGGTACTACGATTATTCACGGGCAAGTGGGAATGCCTATTGCCTACCGTAGGTATAACGAGTTAGCTAAAAAATCAAACAAATAAAAAAAGATGGATGTATACCAGATTCCTTAACCATGAAGTCTATAGCTTAGCGAAAATATGCGAAAGAATTAAATAAATAAAATAGAAGATTACCAGATATAGATAACCCATAGATTCCCTACCTAATAGTAGGTACATTTGTTGTTATTGCGAAACGTTGCTAAAGATATAAATTAAACATGTAGGTACGGTACCTACGTTGCTATTGAAAAAACAAGATAATGAAATAAATCACTCCACTAATTATAAAAACAACAGCTTGATTAACATAATAAACGAGTGTCTTGTTTTATTATACGCAATATTTCATTGTAATGTGTAGAATGAAATTAATGAACTCGCTTCGAGTGAAAGACATTGAAATAAAAACAAGATAACGATATCAATTTCTTATTAACTGTTGAGAAGCTGGCAAACAATCAACCTTTATACCTACAGTTGTATTAAATAATTTCGGGTTTAATTCCTAGTCGATTTAAACAAAAAACTTTACTGAACAAGTTTAGTTATAGCTAGATATTTAGATGTACCTAATTTAATCTTATGTTTTAGCTATACCTATGTATTGGATTATGTATGAGGTTGCTACTTTGAAATAATCTATTCTTTTTCATATTATTTATACCTACCTATTAAATTGTTATTTAAATGTCCTAAAATCGTATAT
>LGAG01000003.1:2128257-2156936 GCA_001278395.1 Lerema accius
TAAAATAATAAAAATAGATCGAAAACAGTTCGTTTTTTGCCGTCCTTACGTCGAATTATTGTCTCCGCCCACAATTTTGACAGTTCCCTTCTTTAAATAACGGAGCTTATATCTATATAAGTATGTAAATGGGACGTATCAGATGCAAAATACTATTAATTTTCTTGGATGTTTACACATAATGTAGGTGAATTTACAGGTGCAACCTTATCAATATAAGTAAAAAAATAAAATTATAGGAATTTATATTTTATATTAATATTGACTAGCAGGTACATTTTGACTCAAATTCTTCATTTTCTTACTTATAATGTACCTATACCTATATTTTACCCCACAGATAAAGCGAGTAAAGAAACATAAATACCTATAGGTAGGTATGTACTTACCTTTCGATTTTTTTATCCTCCATCATCCACATCATCCAGTAAAGAATCTGAAAACAAAAAAAAAACTATGAACAAATTACAAAACCAAAATTATTCAGCGTGTACGAAGTTCATGGAACCAGACCAGTGAGACCACTTTGTATGCTATACAGACTAATGAGACTATAAGTGCATACACGTTAGCTGACGAATTCACGTGAGCAGACAACACAGGGTACGTGGGTACCCATTTGTAGGCATGGACAGTACATTGAAGCGATGTGGGGTCGTCGCCACCCGCGATACCTAATCACCTGAGCCCGATCCGTCACCAACACTCGTCTCGCACCGTAAAACTCGTCTGCCACTAGTCTACTGCTTTTACGACCCGACCGATGCCTATAAAAATAACCGTCTCGTATAAAACTCCGTACACAGGTTATTATTATAAATGATACCGCCTTTACGACGAGTGAATATTTACGCTTTTATTTCATCTGTTTATTGCCTGTTGTGCAACTTAATAGCGCTCTTGAACTTGCGGGCTAGTGACACCGTTTGATCCAAATCGCGTTTTATTGTTCTACTCAATGGACGGACGAATTTTACGAGCGTGTCGTAATGTGTGACGTGGTCTATATGAAGTTGGTACGCTACGGCTACCGGTGACTCATGTCTTATTTAATACGTTGTTACTTTCTATTTCTAATTCGTTCCGCGGCATGTTTGTGTATTTCAATGATTCGTATATCTACGAAAACGTTTGCGATTTTTCCTACGTGATATATCTTCTACTGTGGGACGGAAAAGATCTTTTCCCCAACGTTGTACCTTACCTATTTATCTCTATTTAGTAACATGGCTCCCTCGGGTGTTATTACGTAGGGTCGAGGGCAAAGCAAATCGATCTTTTTATGTATAAAGTAAATTTGCATTCATATTTTCTTTCGAAAGGTAACCTTGCGGAAACAAATAATAGGTCGAATACATCTGAGCTGCATTAAGGGACATCTTTCTTTTCCCTTCGGGCTTTGGTAAATATTTTTGTTATTACATAGATATTTTCTATTCTACAGCTAAGAGGGAGCCTGTTTGGATGGATATTGAATGTAACTTAAAATGCGTAAGAACATTTCAGTAGGTATTTTATTGCGCCCAAATAAACTTATTATATATATTATTATTATATCTAATACAATAAATCTTAGTATTTCTCGATTTAGTAGTATCATATTAAATTGGTTTGAAGATAGGTCGTACTAATTAAGTATTTGAAAGTGTTTCGTATTTGAATTAATTAAGTATTTGAAACTAATTGAGTGTTTGAAAATTGAGAGAAATAAAAAATCAATGAAGCGTGTTGATAACAATGAAGTGCTTAAACATCAACGTGTAGCAATTATTCTTTGTAATTGAGGGACATTTTTCTCCGTCTAAGCTACTAATGCACTGGAGGTCGTGAAGGTAAACATAGGCATATAGGTAGGTAGGTATGTGCAGATAAAATCCGTCGGCCGAACATTAATGGCCCCGCTAAAATAAATGCTTACTAAAGTATCTCTTTTACTTGTAAATACCTGCCTATATACATATTATATAGGTAGGTACGTACCTGCTTCCTCACACGAGCTTCAGCAAAATTAATTCACAATCAACCGATTCGGGTTGCGTCCATAAAATGCAATGTTAACACCGTTCCTTCATTATGAATGTACCGAAAAGTTTAAATATATTAATAAAATTGGTAATATTATGTGACAGAGTGTCTTGTGATTTCACATTGGGGTCTTTTCGACTCCGCAAACGAGTAAAATTTCACATTCATTACGTTTAGTCCCTTGTTTGTTTCGTATTTTTTAGCCGAGTCGATACACGTTGTTATCTCGCAAGATGGGGCGCTGAGATTGCAGGCGTTGAGTGCCGTAGTAACGACAGCGTACAAATTACAAGCAATATTTTTTGACGCAAACACAACGTGTAATTGTTTCTTGAAGTGTGTTTCTTAATGAATGCATACCTATTACTGATTTGCTTAGCGGCTAATGATATTGGCATTTAAGAAATTGCTCTTACGTGATTTACACCAAGGGTTGTCATTTGTTCGGGTTTCTCCGGATTTGTGGGGGAAACCCGTATAGGTACATTTGTATACAAGAAATGTCGGTCAAGCGATAGTATCGGTCAAGAGATAAGCAAGAAGTTGAAACAACGCGTTGTTAAAGGATCCAAAAGTATCTGAC
Organism: Lerema accius; assembly: GCA_001278395.1. NCBI lineage: Eukaryota > Metazoa > Arthropoda > Insecta > Lepidoptera > Hesperiidae > Lerema > Lerema accius. The sequence continues at coordinate 2,130,866 of LGAG01000003.1, forward strand.
CCAGATCCCGTATGTAGGTAGGTACCTAGGTACTTATGTTCCAGTGGAAGACGGATATGGAAAAATTGTAAGGGTTTCACATTTTTCCATACCACATTTTTGCAGACGTCCGGGGGAAAACCTTGATTTTACTCAAAACTCCGGAGTTTGTTAATTCTTTTTTCGAGTAGGTACCTACGGCAATTAAGGTGAGATTGTAACATTCTGAATTTATCATTAGGACTAAGATCAGATTCTGATTTCTGTGAGCCTGGTGCAGCCGTCCGGAAATTTTCAGATTCTGAACTTAAAGAAAAAGACTTAGGTACCCCTTGCTATTTCTACACCGCTTTCCCAACCGTTAATTCAAAATCTGAAAAATGCCCAAAGTTTGCGCCCGCCCTAATACAGTAGGCAAGTCTTTTACTCTAACCTGCTTTACTTAGTTTGATATTTTTCACAGAAAAAAGAATTAAGTATGAATATACATAGTTTATTAGTGAGGTTCAATCTAATTTAATCCGCCTACCATTAATATAATTTCCATTAAAATTCTATTTATTCATATAAATGTCAATGATACACTTTTGTTTATTTTACTACTAGGCAGTACGATACTTTAATTTTAGTCGTCCAACTATGCATTAGTTTGACACAAAGCTAGTAGGTATAAGTTTTAATTATATAATTAAATTAATTCAAATGGAGTCCAAAATTATTTAAATTACGAAACTATTCTAATACTGTAATTAGCGATGCTATTAGCTAGAATTAACTGTTGATCGTTGTATTTGATAAGGATTAAGTATGTACATAAGTGTCTTGTTATAACGAGCAAATAAATAAGGCAAGGCAATCTGTTGGACGTTTATGTGAGATTTAGATAAATAGGTATTCTTCGGATCTTGTTTTGGCCTGGTATATCTATTTCTATACAATAGTCGGCAAATGGCAACATGTTATAGAAGGAGATTATTGCCTTTTAAAGAAATCGCGTCGCATAAAGGTGCTCATAATTGTGATCGAACTTCGTTTTAACAAATTCGTTTGATCATTCATAAAACACTGGCCAAGTTTTGCTGTAGCTCAAAGCTAGCTACAAACAAATTTGTTCTAGGTATATTTTGCCAAGTAAAGAGATGAATTTCCAAAAAAAAATTCGTAGGTAGTATTCTCCACATAATAAAAACTCTACAAACTACAAATTATTAAGTTTAGTTTCTAAATCTGGCTTACGACGATGTCAGTCAGTACCAGTTACGTATTCAATAAATAAAAAATTTTTTAGCACTTTTTTTAGTCAGATGTTTTTGCTGACGGTACACGAAACATCGGAGGAAATGCAGCTCTCCCGCCGTCAGATGAAAACGTCATTCGTATGCCCCGGGTTACCTCGTGTAAATTGACTGCATTTTGCTACGCTGTGAGAAATGAAGGTATTTTGGCAAGGTACAGAGGGGTTGAGAGTTGAACTGCTTTGAATGTTATTAGGTTTATATATAGGTATATCTATATAACTAATCATACTAGGCATTATTTTTTTAAAGTTAAATTAAGTAAGTACCTACCTACCTACTACTTATTTAGCGCTCAACAAAAGTAGATTTAGTTAAAGCAGTGTTTGAACTCTTATTTAGGTAACTTAGGAACTTTATTTAGGTAAGGTACCTACCTACTCATTATTTACCGCACACCTATTATACTTTTGTTTAAATTCATAAATTGTTCAATAATACAGATACCTATTTAAAATGTGTTAAAAAAATTAAGCCTTAATAACATCGCGCTGTTTCCTCCTTTAACAAGACCCATTAAATTATAAAACAATGTTAGTATTATCTATGGATCAGTTCAAAAATAACTTCACACAGTGATTACAAAAACTTCAAATTAAATTCTACATCGCCTTACAGTTCAGAACGTAATTTAAACGTCAAAAGGAGGTAATAATTCATAAAACCCATAATACATAACGAGCTGCCATCTCACTATCGAAATTTCAAAGAGCTTTCTGTTGGATGGTGGAAGTGTTAGAACGCAGCTTTAAGCTTCAAAAATAGAGTAACAACGAGCTTTGTTAATACCAGTTTGAAGCTACGAGCATATTAAAATACGGAGCTTCCAAATTGTTATTGGCTGGTCGCCAGTAACTATGTAACCACGACAACACGTGTCGTAGGAATTTTACAAATATTTTGATTCATTTTTATTAATGTAACAAGGTTATTTGTGACATCATTTTTAGAGGCTGAGGATTTTAGTAACTTTTTAATTGAATTGGTGTTTTCCTTTTGATGTTACCTAAATAAACAGTGTTGATTTGAAGCTGTTAATCAACTTTGAAATTACTGCAGACCAAAGATGAAAAACTATAATTTTGATCGTTAAAATTAATAAACAAAGTATACCTATAAATATTTATTAATCTTAATAACATTTTGTCAATCTTAGCTACAGACGTCATTTGAATTTTTTTTTTGTCAAAATACATACAAATTTCTTGAAAGAACGACATACGTAATAACTACACTTACCTACTTACATTATTTTTTACAAAAGTTTTCAGGTACCTAAGTGCCTAATATTTTGGTCCAAACTTCATAGTTACTGTGGTCGTATGACGAAGGTTCGTTGATGAAACGGAAGTAAAATTTATATCAAAAGCCAAACTAACGAGTTAAACATGATTACTATGATGTAAAATATTATATAGTTATAACACTTCACTGGTTTCCTATTCTCGATAGGAAAACACTCGAAATAGTCTATCAGGCGAATTACATCATATTTTAGAAAAACATTCATTATCTGATCATTTATATTGTGGCTTGATCGGGAACTGTTTAAAAGAAAACTTTATGGGTAGGTACTGAAAGAAAATGAAAGAAATTCAATGAAACACTACCTATAGGAACTTTGGAACAACATAAAAAAATATATATATTATAAAAGTAACAATTTCAACATACTTAAGTTTCCTGTGATCATATAATTATATCATATAACCTACCTATATAAAATACTTATAGGTACTTATGTGTTATGTTATAATTATTTGGCGTACCTACGAGTAGGTATGTGCGCAAAAGGGTGTAGGTATTTTTCCAATGAGAAACTTCAGTAAATCTATGAAAGCAAACCTATACATAGCCTAATCTGATCGTGATATCTTAAAAGGAGAATACAATAATTTCGGGGCAAAATAAATCGGATGACTGGGCGTAGGTACCCACTTGAATTGTTACGCATCAAGTGTGCAGGAAATTCTCAAGCATGCTACTAACACAATTGCTGACGCTAGTAGAGAAGTTTGTATAATAGGAAACTTATTTTCTTCATTTGTACTCGTTATTGGGTCCATTTCTTATGTTTTTTTCCAAAAACTTACCTACTGCTAAAATTACGGGTCATGTAGTGGCTAACTTAGACAAAGATTGTAGTTAGCCAAAAGACATAACATGGCTCTACTCCCCTATTTTCGGTAATTTAGTAGGAAATACATTTTGAAAAGATATTATATTATTATTCACGTATTCACGTGTAAACCATTAATTATCTCCAATCAGCTGACGTAGGCATGCTCAACTCTGACTTGAGGATAATATAAATGAATTCCTAGGTTCAAGAAAGCAATGGGTGGCCAATTCATATGACATTATGACATTAAAATGCGCTGTTTCACGATTAATGTCTTCTTGAATATGAATAATATGAATAGAGAATTATTAATTAACTACATATAAAAATTATATCACTAGATATCTTAATAAATGATAAAAGTGTGATCATTATTTTATATGAACGAGGCTGTTTTTTATTTATATTGCAACTGGTCTTTGTCTTCTCTACAATAACAAGAATTATTTACATAATAAGATAACATAAGTTAAATAATATTAATTTTAATAATCTGTTATTATATTATTATACCTATAAGTCTCAAGACCTCATAAACAAAAATCCCAAATATTCCCCTTTCATCTTTGTCGTATAAAATGGAAGCTTGTAATGGCAAAATACGACTTATGATAAGCGTTCAAAATATCAACTTTCGGAAGCGAAATAAAGACATGACATCATTTAGTACAATTTCCTTTTATATATTGGCCGCTTTCCAATTTGGCACAAATTGTATGTTGAAGGGATACCCGGTTTGTTGACCGAAACCGACCCCCGGGGAAGGAGAACAGCTCGCCTATTTAATACGATGCCATTTATGTATATGCCAAGAATATTGATGTTTCTCTAATGGAGTGATAGTTTCAAGAAAAGCGTTTTCTTGTTAGAGCTACTATAACGACATTCTAGACTCGGCTACTGTGCGGTTTGTAGGAAAATTCACTAAATATTATGCGAAATTTATGAGTGTTTACAATCTCCTATGTACCTATTAAACTTAAAAATAAAAATAGGTACATATATCCATTAGTAACATGTGGTGAATGCATTGATTTTAATGTTTTTTTTTGCTTGGGATCTGACGTAAACCAGATCGTTTTTGCTATGATACCTATATCCATTCTCGTTATAGTTGTTACAGTTAAAACCCGTTCTTAGATAAAACGCGTTTTTCCTAGTTAAAACTAGTTTTTACTAAATGCCTTTGTGAAAACTAGAATTAACTAATACTCAGAATTAATATCAGTTAAAACTAGTTCTTACTAGACAAAACGCGAGATAACAGTTTATCGTACCTTATTCTGATTGGTCGCGACTCGCGAGACGTCACCTGATTCGACAAGTGCGGGAGAAATCCCTTTCCGATGACCGTCCGTGCGCTGTGCGTTCGCTCCATTCAATTTCTATAAGTGACTCATCAGTCATGAGTAATTATCATAATATATAAGTAGACGGGAGGGGAGGAGGAATTCCCCTTAAAATGGGCCGGGGGGCGTAGCCCACCACCAGTTTAAGAATATCATGGTCCCGAAACAAATATATGGTTAGGTTAGGTTTGTTAGGTCTCTGGTTTAACCCAAGAAAAAGGAGGAACCCCGCGTGAGCGGGGTTCCGGCGACATGTGTGACATAGCCTTAATAAATATTATTATAAATATTTTTAAAACTATATCTTGTTTATAACTAGTTTTATCTAAAAATCAAATATATCAGTGGTAAATTCTAGTTTTGACTAGGTATTTCTAGTTTTCACAAAGGCATTTAGTAAAAACTAGTTTTAACTAGGAAAAACGCGTTTTATCTAAGAACGGGTTTTAACTGTAACATAGTCACGTGAGTTGAATGTTGGTGAGCCTTTACTAAATATGTAGATAGGTAGGTATATCTGTATACCCACGTATGAGGTAATTCACATGAAAAATAGGTATACATATCTATATCATGGTTTCAATTGTTTTAAGTCGATAAAAAGTCCCGAACCCACTGTATACGTCACGATAAGTCGTTGTCACGAAAACCATTATACGACCCATTGAACACAAAATTCTCATCGAAAATTTCCTAAGGATTGTTCTCAGACATAAGACATGAGGTTACTTCAAATGACTACTTCACTATTTACGGTAGAACCACGTACTGAATGCACATATCCAACTAATTCGTATGTAATACAGTGTTTGATCTTATTGCCTGAATCGAACTTTTAAATTTAAAATAGGGTTACGTGACTTAACTATTTCTGAGACAAGTAAATAAATACCTCCTTTTAACAGCCGAAAATAACTCTTTTAGTACCATAGACTGCAATGCGTAGTAATGTTTAAGGACGAAAATAAACTACTTAACTCGCACGACGTTGAAAAGAGGACCTTGTATGATTTTCCGATCAATTGCGTCTAGGGACTAGGGACGAGAGACAGTCTAGAACCTACTTAATAAGAGAGAAAGGGAATACTAAATTCTCAGTATGAAATAGGAACGAGGTTTGAAAACTTTTACATAGCTAAGGAAACTAGTATTATTAAACATGGAAATTATTATTCAATATTAGTAGATATAATTTTTGCTGACTCACCCATAAACAGCGTGGTGAATTTCTTATTTTGTTTACAGACAGCAGAAGAAACATTACGGCCGAACATGAGTCCCAAACTGCTCTTACTAGTTGTACTTAATGTTGTCTTCATTGTAAGTTTTTATAAAAATTTAAAACTCACTTTTTATACAGTATAAAAAAAGTTCCAAGGAAACTGGACCAATGCATCACGTGCTTGAATTTAACTTGAAACAATAAAAAATGTAACAATCAACAACAATACTTGCACAACTCCCTTTTGTTTCTTTTACGTATCAAAAAACACCTTACCCTGTCCTTTATGTCCGTCTGTTCGTCCACAATTTTATATAGAAATTGAGAGTGCATTGTTAAATGGTTTACTGACCATTTTACTTTTGTTTGGCATTTTAGTGTACCATAAAAATTTAGAGCATAAACAAAAAACCCAACTCTTCCGCATAGCGCCAATTGTGGAGCTCACGGTAAGTTCAGTACAAAATTACAGGTGAAATAGTGAAGGTGGTTTGTTCTCATTGTGATAATGGATTTCTTTGTCTACGCGGTAACATTAATTGCTTTCTTTTATAACCCTCGCCGGAGATACAAAAGCGAAAGGTTTGTACCGTTCTATTTTCATTTATTATTAATGGCATCCAAATTCTGTAAAGGGATAAGAAAGTCTGAGTTAAAAATGTTGAGGCTTATAATTACGTGTATTGCGTAGTTTGTGTATTGATTACAATGACACCTTTCATTTAAATATCGTTAAATTTTAAGCTGATTAAGTATACCTAATTATTTTATGTAAATCTTACCTCATTAATTTATTAATTTTATATTTGTTTTCGATTCGCCAGTATTTGCGATATCTAACTACCTGTATGCTCCTTTTAGGCAATAATAGAACGGTGTATGATGACATGTATTTCCAAATTAATTTTGTCCCAGAAACTAACAGCTCACTTAGCGATCATCATAATTTAACAATACATCTACCTAAATAAAATTTACAACATTATAATAAATCATTGTAATACCAATAACAGTCCAGAATTGCAAAAAAGGCAATGATGATATAAAAAATAGTACAGGAAAGACGTAGGTACCTACTGCAATAAGACTCGCACGTGATCAGACGCCGTCGACGAAGACAATCGCTGGAAATGGCGCGTAATTTTATATGGACGTGTACAATTCGCTCGCATAATGTCCCGACGTTTGTTTATACTGCTAGAACACACTATTTTGCTTCTATTTGCCGAGTGTGTAGCACAATATTTGTCGAACGTGTCAGCCAGCGTGTCAAATGCCACATATCTAGGCGTACCACGTTGGAGCAAACGACATTCGCTGTTATTACTCGTGTTTCTGTTATTATCTCGTCGTATTTTCTTTTCGTAGCTCATTATGGTGCCTTAAGCTTTTATGTGTCGGGAAACCAAATACGCACTGCTGGGGGCTGATTACGAAAAGCGTAAATAAAAGCTTTGCTTTAAGTACTTACGCATATTACGATCGCTGCGTAATGTAGGTAGGTACCTTATTTCTGCTTACCTTATATCTGCTTAAACAATCCTGAAATTATGTAAGCAGACTTAAACGTAATCTATAAATTTTAAACTGAAAAAGTTTTAATATGATATACATATCTAAGACCTGTTTAACATAATATGGCTATAAAAGAAAAAGTTTGGGACTGTCGCGAGAAAGTTTCGACACCCGACTTACATTTATACGGAAATACCTATATAAATAGACTCGACCCAAATTGAACAGGGGCTAAAATTTAGCCCGCAAAAATAGCGGATTATTGAGAGTTTTCTTCGAAAAGTAACATCTATTTATAGGAAACCACTCGAATTTGATCTTTACTCATATCAAATATGACTGATATTGAGATGTTCCTCATTTTGTTTTCAAGCCTTTCTCTATTTGATACTAGTACGGTAAAATATAACAGTATTTCCAGGTTCGATATGCATATCAGCATTGGAGGTGTTCATGAAGTTTCGGGGTTCAATTTTAGGTAGGATTTTCGTTATTATTCGTATGATCTGTAGCAGAGATAAGCTAACGTTTCTATAGAAGTCAGGATATTAAGTATCAAAGTTTTGAATACTGTCGGATGGGTAATCTCAGTACGAAACCGACAAACTTTGTAAATGAACCAATTTCAACAAATCGGGGGCGCCGAGCTGATGTGTAAAATAGAGCTTCGATTTAAAAGGGTCAAAAGTTTATCGTAACTTTTAAAACGTCCTTTGTGTAATGCTCACCTCCCATTTGCTCTTGCTTTTATGGGTGTTAACTTATCTACGACTCTACCATAATCGCTTTAAATTTACGAGGCGTGAAATATCTCACATTGAATCTATGCATGTAGAGTCGATAATAAGATAGTTCCAAAGATTGTACCTATATGATCGTGATTTTATAAAACTTTCCTATGATAGCTATAAATGTAATGATGTGTAACTTCTTTAATAGGTATGTATATAAAAATTGTCTAAAACCAGTTAGAAAATTCAACAATGTAAATCTATAAACCAAAACTTTTAAACATTACAATACCAAATTACATGTCAATACAGAAACATTGAATCAACTAGTCTGGGAATAATACGAAAGTACCTAAATAAAGACAGGTATTTATGGATTGAATTTATTAAAATGAGGTTATAGGTGGATGAGAGTCGCATGTGAGCGGCTCTTTCAAGCCTCTGCCATAAAATGCATGATAGATGACGGCGAGCCCTCGCGTGCTGTACCGTTGCGTCCCCACTCCCAAGGGCTGGGCGGACTCAACCAGTCTAACTAGATCTACCAACCCTCCCCCTCTTCTTTTGATCCAAGGCGAGAAAAACGAAACGCAGGCTACACGCAGGTTCAAGATAAATTGGACAAGCGTACCGATATCGGAACGGGGTTCGGTGCACTCGACTCCATGTTTAAATTCAAACATTTGGAACACGATTCGAAAATGGCCGATTGGGTTTAGGCAACTTATTAACCTGTCAAGGTTAAATGCAAATGGTATCAGTCGAGGCGCCGCAGTTATTATATTTTTAAGTATTAAGGCTTCAAACCACCATTAAGTGTAATAAATAATACACGGCTTACTTATAAGATTTTTTAGAAGAAATTTATGCATAGGTATTGTTGATACGAAATCGCATTTAGATTGTAATCTACTTTCATTTTCAAAATGATTGTTTGTTTACACTTAAAATATCTACCTACTACCCACTACACTTTTAAAAAGTCTTTATTCATATAAATAAGTTTAAATACAGAAAATATTATCATAATACTAACTTATTGTAATAGTATTGTATGTAGACACTAGATAGTTACTTACCTACCTACCTATGTTGTTTACTAAAGCAAAAATACAAGCAGACTTAAACCTTGAGCGTGTTTTAGAATAAGATATCTTCAGATTTATTTGTCAAATATTTAAAAGATCGTCATGATGAAAATATCGTGTAAATTTTGGAAAGTTTTCAAGTCACGAAATCTCATTAAACGAGATTCAGTAGAACCGATCAGATTATCTTGCATTTAAATGCATTGCGGAATAAAATTTCGTTAAAAAGATCTCAGCGTGAATCGAAAATTATTCGATACTAATCTCGCAAGCGCGGCCAGGGAGCATTTGCGTGACACATAGATATACGAATCTTAAATTAATGTATAAATAAAATATACCTACATTTATGTACCAATAAATTATTGTTTTTTATAATAAGTGCATTTCAAATTAATCGATATATAAATTGTCTTACAGTGTAATACGAGACAGCTGTCTTACTTTACGCGCAGCCGTAAAGACAGCTCATATCGCTTAAATATTTTCATACAAAAACTCTTGTACATGAGTAAGAGCGAATTAACCTCTCATAAATTGGATAGTTTATGTCAGGAATTTGGCGAGATACCTGCGGATCGTGGTCTCGTAATTGGAAACATTGAGGTCAAGTAATTTATAACCTCGTTTCGACACGAATAAACCCCGCTACAAATTATATTTAGGTCTTTCACGATATGTTAAGCCTTTTTATTTGACGTGATAGAGTAGCAATTAACAACCTTGATTGCTTATCTAAAGACACAGATAACATAACTATACCTATATTCTTTTATTCGCTTTCAGTTGGTATAAAAATAGTTTTAAAACACATTTTTAACTCTTAAAATAGAGATTGTTTTGACGTTAGTCAGGAACCGCCTAAACTAATACGGTTAGGAAAATTACTTACGTTGAATTTATGTTTAATTTAAAATATTTTTCTTAAAATAAACTCTAAGGAAACGAACTTGTTTAGATACCTATATAAACAAAATCGCTCATTCTTGTTAGCTATCTTATTTAGATGTCGATTTCATTAACTTGAGATAGAAGTAATCTTGACTGGCAGACGAGTGGAATCTCAAGAGGCCTAAATTAATTTTAAAGAACAGAACAACTTGGCAGTTAAACCACTGTATTTAAATTCTATTTGAATCAATACTGATTCTTATTCCATCGCAATAAGGGCTAGAATTTTGTTTTCTAGCTGCATTAATATCTTTGTGAGAGCTGTTCATTTGTGGGCAAAGAACAGACGAACAGATGCCTCCGAGTTGTGCATTTTATCAAAATGCTATGAAGGCCAGTGTTATTACTGGTTAATTATTTTGTTAATATTCTTGTAATATCGCCAGCCTCCTAATTTATTTCGGTTGGGGTGTTTTGGGGTTCATTAGGGACTCCGTTCATATTACTTAATCATTCGCAATATGGGATTAAAACAACAATTTGTTAGAATTAGTGTCTGACAGATGACTTAAAATTTTTTCGTTTTAAAAATAACAAACCAGCTATTTTTGTATTAAATATTTTTGGTGTCTTCTTGGAGTTAATATAGTCGGCATTACTTTGACCCTATTGATATGAAATTTTCAAAATTGTATGTAATGTTTTGCAGCTTTTTAATTCAATTCGAATATTTAAATTAAACTTGTCTTACTTCTACTAGAAATAAGTGAATAAAAAGTAAATTTACAAATATCAAAATGGTGAAAGTTGGTGAAGCTAAATGGTGCTGAGTGGTTGGTTAAGTCATAATTTTCTAGTTTGAGATATTTTCAAAAGTTTGAGTAGTCTGGACGTTGTTTACGTCTTAACGGAGCGACGCCGATGGGACGCTAACGAAGTGGAAGAGCTTTGAAAAGAATAGACTCTATATGGTACTATTGATGAGAAATAAGCGTTATAAAAATATTTTAATTTAACTTGTGTCTTAAATTATTAAATTAGAAATTAGATACACCATTTCGTGGTATTTTTGTAGATTTAGATATTATCTTAATACGTCAATGGCGACTTTAAATTATAGTTTTTTAACGAGAGACGTAAGTATATTTAATGAAGTCAGTCTACTTATGAGAGTTGGTACCTACTAAAGGAGAAAGATTGTAAACCTTGCCCTACAGTTATCTCCCAAAAAAACTAGTAGGTACTTGGCATAAAACAGTTAGGTAAGTGACTAAACATTTTTAATAAATTAGACACATGGTTGGTGATACAAAAAGTTCGAAAAAAACTAGCAAGCTTATTTAATCGTCTACTTGGAATCCTACTTGCCCGCTTACGCCTGTAAGTTAAGTCTATGCTTCTTACAGCAGGCACTCAGACTTGTTTAGCGGTACCACCGACATTCAAGGTTTAAGTTTAATTTGTATTTCCGTAGATGCAATGCACGGAATCGTCTGGGTGTAAGGTTCAATGTAGCCAATATTGCAGTATTTCCAGAAAAAGCTCCTTACAATTAGACGCCGTCCACTTATTTTCTTTCCAAACCCATTAAGTGGTGTTGGTTCCAGTTTTACTCAAACCAATTTAGGTAATTCGATGCAGTAAATGTTGCGATACCTTTTTATGAGATTCGTAAAGTGTTTGAGATACCTACACTTAAGCGAATGTTCTTTTTTGGGTGTTTAAGCTGTTTAAAATACTTAAGATATGGAGGTAGGTATAAGTAGGTAGGTACATAACACGTGTAATTTATGGAGGGGTATTAACGGAATCGTAGTCACTAGGTACCTGTTAGTTCCTGTTGTGTAAAATATTGCTTTGTTTACATATTCGTAATTTATAACAACAAAAAACAACTTTATTAGGTAGGTACGTTTATCGTGTTGTGTTACTAAAAAACAACTTTATTAGGTAGGTACCTACATTTATCGTGTTGTGGTGCATACCTACTCCTAATATGGTTTGCAATATTTTACATACCTAAATGTGTCAAGTTTGTATTAATACTTATTTAGTTTTGAAATGTTATATAGGAATAGATCCTATAGAAGTACCAAGTATTAACAACGCTATTTAATATATAGGTAGACATTAATTTAAGACAAAAAATTCACGTCAGCTATTTAAGTTCGTTAGTGCAAATCGGATAATTTAAAGACCTTTCAATTGAAATCTCGTTAAGGAACACAGAGCGATGTTATCACTATCTAAGGCTATTTACATGTATATTGTAAGTTAGAACCCTATTGCACCCTCCGTGGGGGTGCGGGGGTACCCCAACGATACCTGACGTAGTTGACAATGTTACAAAACTCATCTCGTTTGCTCGGATCCTCTTTCTATTGATGGTTATTTTCGTTCGATACGAAATAGTTTCAGGATGTAGGTAATAAGTTTTCACTATTTTCATAAATAGATACATACGAAATAAGTTAATCACGATAAAGACATTTTCTTAAACATTTTGTAGGTACCTACCGGCGCGGGCGTGGTTTTCAAAATATCTAAGTTTACAATTTTTTTTGACACACTATTTTACTAATAATCGGTAGGTAAGTCAATAATAAAAATAAAAATAGATATATACCCTAAGTGCCTTAGTTGCCATGACGTCACGAAGAGCAAGAATACCTTAACTATTTCTCCGTAAATAGGTACCTCTTGTTAAAAGCATTCCATTTGTCCTACTGTTGATGCTAAGTAACTATTTTAGTTTAAAATTATAGGTAGGTATGTGGTATTGCATTCGTTTTAAGATTTTATCTATTTAAAACAACCAAACTCATAGTCTCAACTTATACCTACCTATATCCTGGCCGGATGTACCTACCTAGTTCATTATTAACAGTAGTAGTTAATTTAACTTATCATCCTGTTTATTACAAACCAATGTAACTATTTATTCTTAATGTTGTGAAATAATCGTTAATTTTAATAAATAATCACTTAGTGATAGGCAATATGTTTTTAAACATGGTATAATGCATCTGCATTAATTACAATAATATCGAATGAATTTATCAGTATGTAAGTAGGTAACGCATCATTTTCTATTCAATATGGAGCGTGTTGCTTGCTATTAATTAGATACACGATATCACTAAAACGTGCTAGAGTTTATCATGAATGATACTCAGCATTATAAATTACCATGTTACCGATATCACGATATGTCAATCTTATAAATTATTTCTAATGGCTATAAACATCGTCATATACAAAAACTTATCATAAGAGATATTGCATAAATATAAATGTTGATTTTATTAAGTATGTTATGGAATACTGAAAATTTATTCGTCCATATTAGGTATTTCATAATTTATGTTTTCAAGCATTTTACAGAAGGCGATAAATTCGATAGTTAGAAAAATTCACCAGCCTATAAGGAATATTACCTACCCCAAAAAAATATAGATTGTTTTTTTCGAACCACAGGTACCTACTTTAAGAAGGCCTTTTAAATACCCATTTTAATTCGTATTTCATTAGGCGTTAAAATGTGCCCTCCTACTAACAGCCATTAAATTTAATTACCTACTGTATAATGCATGCTATATTTCAGGTGTTCATTAATAAAATGTTAACGACATATTCATCACTGGAAACATTTGCGTAAATCTGTGAAATAAATTTAGGTAGTAGGGACATTAATATAACACATTTTCATCATAAGTAAGGCACCATACATATTTAAATTTATATTATATATTGAGTAATTAACTTATGCTAATTAGTTAATAGTTACCCAATAAATAACTGTCTGAAGTAGGCATAGCTTCTTAATTAACAGCATTGAACCAATAGGCAAGTAAAATCGCCAAGGTAACATCCTACTCTAATTAGAAACATAGCGAATGTTTTAATGAGAAAGACCGTAGGTACCCAGCGCCCTCTGCCCGGCAATCGTATACTTTATCCCCTTGATTACTTTTCATGGGGCGTAAGAATTATCGACCAAACAGTGCAATTGCTGTTTACTAACAAACATCTAGGATGGGTTTGCGCATGCGCGGAATGAAAATAATTGTGTATGTGTGAGTGGGTATAAATATACCGACGGGACGCCCAGTCTGCCGCGGTTATGCAATAGCTTTTGATTTAGAAGCATCTGGAATAATATTAGGTATCTAATTATCATTATAGTACACGGAAAGATTTGCTTACTATAAATGCATACCTAGGTACTTGATGTATAAAATAATATAGGTATCTACCTATCTGACGAATGACAGAATAGATAAGAGAATGATTTTCGTATTATAAATAAATTATTCTTATAGGTAAGCAATAAAAGCACTCTAAATATCTACTGTTATAAGTTTTCTTATTAGATAGTTTTTTCATCTGACTACCTACCTACTTATCGAAGTACCTACTCGCAAGTCAAACAGATACATTTAATTTTTACTGGAGATTGAGAAAGTATCGAAGAAAAAAAGGTTGAAACAAATTTTCAAGAACGATTACTGTCTCAATAGCCAAGTAGGTATAAAGATAGGAACAAAATAACAAGGCCTTTTCCCACAGTTTCTTTGTTATCTTGAACGAAGGTTAGCTATTATTCAAATTTATTCATAGGCAACACGCGTCGGCTATCTTAAAACTGGAGCACTTATTATTTTTAGCAAAGCCTAGAACTCGCAAAGAATTCTAAGTAGAAAACTATAATTTGAAAAAGATTTGAGAAATCGGTTTTTGGTTAGCGAAAAGATGCCGCCATTAGTGTGATACGTAACGCCATCTATCGAAAATCCTTGGAGGCTCTTCGGATTCATACCGAATGCTTCGGGACGATGAAGAAAAGTCGGAATAAAATTCAATTTCTTTTTTTTATTTGAATCATTAATTTTCGTTTTAATGAAAATTTTATATTTAGAACAATGTCGAAAAAATCAGGGAAACATCCGATGTTACCAATAATTTTATCCGATCTTTTATTCGGTATTAGGTAGATACCTCTCTACGTCTCTACCTTCATAGTAGTCCTCGATAAGATTTACTCGCAAATAAAATATAGTAAAGTTTCTATAAATAATATCTATTGTTAGCTACGTACCTATCTAGTTCAGTCATGCTTTATATTAACAACTATATTTTCAAGAAATTTAAATTGGATTGTAACGATTAGTAACATAATTGAAACTTATATAATTAGTACAGGGTTTAATACTTGTTTCACAATAAATAATTGATGACGTGTAGTTTAACTATGAGTAAATAAAAATATAAAATGTTAATTTACTAAATTGCTTAAATAAGTAATTTATCACTCCAATAACTATTTATACATAGAAGCCGTAGTTTCAATATTAACTCAAGCCATCTAGTTGTTTATAAATATTTCGTTTTATTACGTAGGTATATATTTTTTTCTTACATCAACTACGTCCCGAAGCATTCAATATAAACGAGTTTTCCGACAAAACCTTTCAAAGGACGTTCGACCTTCTTTATATCTGTCCTTTTCTAAGTGCTATTTAAACGTATATTAGAGTGAGATAACGTGATATTATTTAAGAAGCCTTAATAAGCTTGCGTTGTCATTAAATCTTATGATTTAGTGAAGTTATCATGGGGAATTTGTAATTGTTTAATTTATTTAAAAAAAAAACAGATATTATATGCTAATAATATCGACTGAAGGTGAATTTCTGCCTAATAATTACGTAAACAATTTTTTTTATACTTCACAAATAAATATTTACTGTAGGTAGGTATAGATACAACATTAAAACTTTCTCTAAGCAGATCCAAAATTTTCAAAATATCGAAGAGTAAAATTTGAAGAATACCAACAAGAAATCCACCGAAATAAAAAAAAATATTAGGTTTCGGTACCTAAATTCCTCCTTTTCTCATTTTACAATAATTCAGGAAAAAATAATAAGTAGGTACCTAAACGCAATGTATTTTTTAATGTAGGCGCCTATGTATTTTGAAACCTTTCCAGTTAGCGGATTATGCAAATATGTTCAGACAGTTTTGTTAGATATATTATTTATTGCTCATAAAATATTTTGATACGGAAGATACCTACCTATTCAGCTCATAAATCACGTTTGGACCAACGTTAGTATGTCGATGTGACGTCATAATTATGTTAGCTGGCTAGTCAAGGTTAAACTTGTCATAGTTTATTTCCCGATAAACTCGCCCAAGCTTCAAATAAACAATCACATCACCATAGCAACGAAAGAAGCGACTATGCGAAATGCAAAATTGTACCTGACTCTACATAAAACATATTTCTCATTTCTGTTTCTTCCAAAAAATCATAATTAATTTGTGAGTCATTTTACGTACCTAATTATGATGATACCTATAAAAAAACAGCAAATTTCGTCGTTACTGTAAGAACTCTATTACGTTTTTTTCATTCTTAGGTAAACATTATACGATATACAGGTTCTAATAAATTTAACTTTTCAAAATGTGCCTTAAAAATGTTCCTATTGCTATTAGCAATAAGCCCGCCTATTCATAATAGTAGGTACCTACCTACATGCCATTCCTACATATAGGTAATCTGGACCTACAGATATTTAGGTATGTATAATAAGAAAAGAAACGATGTTTATCTGTTAGTCTATCTATACTCTTTAAATACCTACACTACGCATTTCGACCTTCAAAAGTTCAAACGCAGCCGACCGCGTGAGCGCGAATAATTGCCACCTGCTACCGAGAGACGCAGGCGACAATTTGCTAGCTCACTATCTCCCTCCTGCTCTAACTCAAACAAACGACAGAGAGCGCGACCCCTCCATCCCCTCGTGTCTACGCCAAATGTCAATGAACTAATCTGGCTGCGATACAAAATGTAGGTGTCCGACTCTGTCCTTGGAATACGAAAAATATACGCTCTAAATTAAAAAACATCGCTACGCTAGACATAACAAACCAGTAATTTATGATGATAGAATTATTTGACGTTTTGAAACATTCCATTCATAAATTCCAGAATGTTCCTATTCCTACACACGGAACTTCGAAAAACACGTAATTTAACCCAAGCAATAATTAAAATGGCTGTCTTATTTATTACGTTGACGTGTTTGAAGCAATAAAGAAGAAAATCCTAAAATAGGCTTCAGTAATTGATTATGAAACTATCGTAATTCAGAAAAAGTCAGGCACCAATAAATCGATAGAAGCTACGTTTTTAAGTAATTTGCTTATAAAAATTAACGCATTAACAGAATAATTACTTAAGAATCGACGTAGCTCTATCGTTATATTATAGAATATTATGTAAATAACACAGATAACTAATGACGAGAGTTATCGGTTTGATATGTCGAGGAATATACCGTTGTTTAAATTAAAAAGACGCCTACGGTATGAAAAAGTAATTTAGTCGAAACCTGCTTTAGATAATATCAAATTCATTAATTATACCTACTTACGTAATCCAGCAATATTGCATAATTTCATACTGTCATAAATAAGTATTAAGTAGATACCTACTTCATAAGTATGTTTCGTAATTAATTATTGTTTAAATTAAATTTAAAATACGTATATAATTTTATGAATTATAATTTTTGGTAGATTTATTATTAATAATATTTTTTACAGTAGATAAATGTACTTACGTCACTATTCAAAATTACTCAATATTATTTATTAAAAAAAAAATAATGGTATAGTTTTAGGAAGTCATACCGTGAAAATAAGCCCGCTTTGTTTAATAGTAAGAGTAAAGTAATCCATTTTTTGTCATTGTTTTAAATTATTTGTGTTTAAAATCGAGTTGGATCTCGTTCTACGCAAAGGAGTTCTTTGATAAAGTGTTCTATTTTAGGCGCGACACGCAATGGAGATACATGGATGTAAGTGGAAATTTATTTATTTATATAAAGATTTGTTGTTTTGGTCTTTTTCGTGAGGAACATAAAAAATGTACCTACCTTTCATAGGTAGTACCTTATGTTTCGCTTTCTACTGCCTGTGTAGAGAGAATTATCTACGTACCTATTACTTGTGTTTTTTCTAAGACACGTAATAAACATGTAGGTACAAAACCCAAAAAAATATTAAACTGCACCAAAAGTATAAATAAACAAGAATTCTAATTTCATGAAGCTTGAAATAAACTTTGGAGAGAAGCTTTATTAAAATCGATCCTTTAGATAAAGCCAACTTCTTATGCTTCACTCCTGCAAACAAACGCACTAGGCTATGACTAGACTAGACTAAGAAATAAAAAAAATTGTTCATAAACGACGAATATCAAAGAAAAACAAAATATCCTAATACCACAAATCGGAAGGGTACAATAAAAAATTTGGGTACAGCTTACTCCCACATTGGAGACAAATCTAATGTCACCTCATAATCATGTTGAAATCTGTCAAGCCTTTTAGCTGCAGAGCGTGCCAAAGAAACGGACTTAAAGATAAAGCTTAAAAACCATTACCCTCCTACTGACGGATCGGGATAAAAGCAGTCGAACACAGAACTTTACTGAACTTTACTTTAAAGCTTTTATTAAATTTTTTTTAAACAAATACATTAAAAATGTATGTACTTTTATTCTAACATTACCCACACACATTTCTTGTAACAAAACATCAATGAACTTATCATCGAATTCTTTATTTATCCTACAAGAAAATTAACAACCTGACTCTACCTTAAAAATAATTCTTATAAGAAAACTCACTTGCGTAGTTCTACGACACGTCCGTAGAATTATTGTTGCAGTAAAAGCCTACTAGATGTCGCTACATGTCCCGCTATGGAGTTTTGTTCTCCAACTTCGTTGAATGTTGTCGTAGTATGTTTCGATGTGTGCGTGGAAGTTTACTAATATTACACACACAGATACGATACTAGTATACGTACAGCGTAAGAACGAGGGGACACGCACACTTTGAAAGGTTAGCGTAAAGACGTGACGAAGCGTAGTAAATAAACTCGTAGCCGTAGCATTATGTGTGCTATGTGTGCGTGCTTTCTACTTCTACGGCTCACATTGCAAACGTGTATATCTTCGCTGAGGCGATAGATGGCGTTAGTTGCCTCTTTCTGAATTTAAGTTCATTATTTTCATTATGATATCGTTGTGGGACCGACAATTAGTTTAGTTAATATTCATGCTCCTGTGGGGTTTTACCTTTAGTGAACTAAAAGTGATACTGTTAATTATATAAGTAATACCTAAATATAAGAGAGTTTTCTTTGAATTTTGAGATTACAATGATTTTGAGTACATGGAAATTTCGAATTGTTTTGCCATTGTTTTGCCAAGTTAAACATCTATAATGACGTCACGAATGTCTTGGAATTTATCTATTTCGTCACTGTTGATGTTTTTATTCTTATCACTATAACTTTCTTAATAATTTTTATCTGATTTTAGGTGTCTATATGTAAGTTGTGTTTAGTTAGAGTAGGCACAATTAGTTATAGATACTTAGTTTATCATTAGTCTTGGCCCCGTTCTTAGGCATCAAAATTTATAGTGTCATACAATAATTAAAGTTTTACAATTTTCAAGTTTTTATATAACCCTAATGTTAAGTATCTACTTTAGAAGTATTACTCAATTATAGTGATAGTATACTTACTCTACATTACTATGTAGAGTTATTAGCATAAATTAGAATTTAAAGCATTTTTTGTTATTTTCTTAATGTTAGTATGTAGGTATACGTTATTAAAGTAACTCTGAGGTAAAATTATCTGAGGGCTTAAATTTCGAATTTACACATTAACATTATGCCGCTTGTAAAACACCTGATATGTCCGTATCCTGTATAGTCACGTTTTACTGATAAAAAAAGTACCTAGGTACCTGAGTTTGGCTGTTTTATAATCGAAACTACCTAAACATAAGACATAAATAGGTATTTACATAAATACCTTGTTTAAGCTCAGGCTATTAGACATATAAAAAATAATTATTTCTTGATAAACAAAAGTTGAATCCGTGACTTTTTTCAAGCCAATTTGCATTGTCATTTTATGTACCTACCTAATAACCAAGAAAATTAACAGCCCATTTAGGGCTTAATTTTAGCAATAAATAATTATCTATTGATCCTTTTGTTTATTACAACATACGTTTAAATTTGCCGTTAAATTTTCTATTGCCGTATAGGTAGATACGTATTTATTAGACAAGTCGGTAGTTGAATTTGTCTGCAAATTCAATTTTCTAATTTTTAATTGGCACTAATAAGTAGCTGTATTACTAAAACTTGAAATTGTCTACAATACTCATATCTAGGATGGCACCGGACTTATCTATCATACGTTTCAAGTTCAAGAACCAAAAAAGTACTCAAAAAAACTAAACATCGCGGCCATTTTGAGAAACTATATCGATTGGTGGGAAAAAAATCAATTGTACCCTGTATTCATTCCCCATTGGCCCAGTTTTTACACTGGGGTGACACAATAGAGGTTAGCTTTCCCCTTTTTTGCTTCTAAGACCCTTCTAAATATAAATTCTTTTGCTTAAAACGGGGCAGTATTCGTGCAGCTGAGTTTCTAGTTCTGTTTAGTATCTGATATATTCTATTAGTAGGTATACTCAGTTTAATCTAATAATAAAGGTACTTGTCAAGGTGACCATAGAAATACAGGTAAGGTGATTTGTTTTTATATTTTTGATTAGGTAGGTACGTATTCAATAGTTATTAAATTGTTTCAAATTTCTAGTAGATAAAAGGCCAATAAGAAAATGTTTCTTTTTCTTTTCGATTTTATTATATTTTTGATTGCGTTTTCAGTAGTTATTAATTAGTTTCAAATCTCTAGTAAAAGGCCAATAAGAAAAATTTATTTTTCGAATATTTTTTCATGTTTACTATTCGTTATATTTTGTACCTATTTAAGTAACCTATTTTCATGTACAAACCTATATACAAAAATATCAACTGACAACTAATTTTGGTCACGTAATTACCTACTTGATAAATAGATATATATAGATAGATAGATAGATTGGACCCGAAAACCAGTTTTGGTAATACACTTTGATTCATCTCTTCCAAGCAGACGTTGTTCTACATATTTTATCACTTATAGTTTAATTATTTCCTTTGTTTTCTACATCAGGACCAAATGTAGGTATTCGTTACTCCTGCTACGGTAGTACCCGTCCTTAAACTTTTGCATAACTTAAATAAATTATCTCGTCATATTGAACAACATTTAATTTTGTTATGACGGAATTTTTTTTTTTTTAATAGTTTAGCTAGTCTTTTGAAATATCGGAAAACAGCATCACTTACCTACGCGTTCAAATAGTTATCCTAAACCATACTAGGTTCCTCTTAAATAAACTACAAAATGTTTTAACGAAAAAGCGGTTTCAACATTAATAACGCTCTTCCGTAGGTAAATCTCGGTTTTTGACGTGTCGCTTTACATGTAAGGACCGTTTAAATAAGTTTCCGTGTATATTAAAATACCTACCTAATATAGGATTTCAATAAAAATAAAAAAAAGTTGATAAACAATTTAAAGTTACATAAAGCGTATTTACAATTCAAAACATCGCTAACATTCGCTTGTTCGATCGCAATGATGTACGATTCGAAGTCTAGCCACTTGCGTGCGGGTTGCTCATTGAACCCTTAAACGATAGATAAGTTATTTTAGAAACCGCTGCGTACATCATATTTATCTTAATCGGATTCTACCCACTCGTGGACTGAATAATTTATGTGGCTGGATAAGTCAGTTTTAGATATATGTAGACACGGGATGAAACTCCGAAACGAAGTTCTACGTTTCTTATTTTATTTTGATAACGACATGCAATCTCGTAGCAATATGACAACTGTTATATCGTCTTTAATAAAATTGCATAGGGTATTTTAAACTACACAGATGTACCTAGGTATAAATGCGCTTAGCGTGAAAGCCCGAAAAGATTGTTGGAGTATTTTCTTTTCTTTAAAGAAAGAATGAGACGGCAAATAATTATCGTGACGACGATGGGTCGTGCAATGTAGAGCAGAATACATATTGCAATTTTTTTATAAAGACGTAGCATATCTATCTTAAGTATATATACCTACATAGGTACATGTATAATCTTTAATATCATAAGGAATTGTATAGAAAGTTAAGCCAGGATAATTTAATTAAATTTAGTTTTAATGGGTGAGTTTTTAAGGTTTAATCTTCAGCTGCAGGAATTCTCGAAATAAGCCGCTCGATTACGGTTTCAAGTTAGCGAAATCCAATTTAGTAAAATGGGATGTGGCTCCTTTATTTTTGTTATCAGCAAACAAGATTATTTCCCTTATTTCTTTAAGTATATAAAATGTAAGTCAGATCGACATCATAAGCGCATATTATGTGATTACATGACTGTTACTTAGGATTTTGAGTAAAGATTTTCAGAGTAGATAAGCTTTTATAATATTTTACGAAAATAAACAATAATCGGATTAAATTAGATTTTGGGAAGACTACTTTGTGCAAACTAAATGGTAGAGATTATTATCATAAAACTAAACAAAACAATAGCGAAACTTATTAGCGAATGAGAAAAATATATCGTACCTATCTATTTAAGGCTCCAATTAGCTTAAGAATTCCAGAAAATATTTTCGAAACTGTTCTACAAATGTATTTTTATACAAGGCTAATATCAGTTAAGTTGCCTATTTTAGTTGACAGGCCAAAATATAAGCGCATAAAGAACCGAGCTCTTATCGTAACGAATAATTTAGGGTCATCACACCTACATTTCAACGCACCATTATATCAGATTCTCCGTTAAGTGGATAGTGATACATGCGTATACTATTTCGAATACCTATGCTCTTTCGTTACTGCTTAAGTCTGATGCAAAATATTTTTTAATATCCACGAACATAATAATTAGTTTGAGAATGAAATGTGCCTCTACTATCTTAGTAAAGTTCTTCAATAAACTGATAGAGATGAATCGAATGACTAACATTTTGAAAGCCGTCAAGCAGTTGGAGTTAGTTATAAAGCATGCCGTATAAAATAGACATTCTTAAGCTCAAAGAACATTACCCTTCTCTTAAAACAGTCGTGTAAACAAGCAAAATGATTAATATACTCACATCAATAGCTTATTCAACAGTGACAATGACCGCCGATATAAAATATAAACGCACAAGTTCGAACTCGAGGAAGTTAATTATTTATGAAAACAGTTGAATTGATGTCGAGTATTAATTAATTTTATAATTAAATATCTTAAAGAATCACATCCAAGGAAATGCAATATCCTTAAATATGCGACTCTTTACCTTTAGTCTGTAACTTTAATTAAAAACAACAATAATTCCAGTAAAAATCTTAATTTATACTTTTTGATTTGCAAGTAGAAATTGTAGGGTTTGCTCGCTTAGTATGGAAATGCGTGTGGTGAGAGTTCGGAGTTGATTAAATTTATCCAATTAAGTACAAAGAGGCTGAGAATTAACAAGACTCGTTTCCCTCCCAGTATGGTGTTGCAAATATTGTTTTAATCTCGCGGTACTTGTATTAACTTTCATTTAGACGTGATCTACGAAGAGAAAGTAGTGAATACCTACTATATCCATTGTTTACAAAATCTTCATCAGGAAATTTGCATGATAAGTAAACTTCAACACGAAATTTAGCTTCTGTAACAAACATTGTTTGAAATAGTTTTCGTAAAGCGAAACACTTGTCTATATAAGACTATTTATAAATAATATTAACTACAATATATTAAAACAAAGATGACAATGACACGATTATTTTGACTACGTAGGCCTTATTTGTGATAATTGAATGGCACAAAATAATATTCATTTATCTTGAAACAGTATCCATTTTAGCCGATAAGCCTTAGGCTATTTTTCGTTGTGAAAAACTACTAGGAGAAGAAATAGGGGATGCAATGATTATTTTCTTAAGTCAGTCAATCAACATAAACGTTTTAATAAGACAGTAAATCTTAAAAGCATCCCTTGCTTTAATCTCGAAAAACTTGAAAACCGGGGAGAAAAAAAATGGCAGCAAAAAAAGACTCACTTAAGGAATACCTACAAAGCATATCCTTACCACACTGTTTACAAAGTAAATCCATTATAAGTAAATTATTTAAATGGCAACAATATATTTTCGTGAATCCATGTTTAGACTGTAGGCTTTTCAAAGCGTATATGGTAATCAGAGTGGAGGCGAAAGATAGATCAGCGCAATTCCGTGGATCTTAAGGTAAAAGCCTCCGGGCTTATTTGAGACTTGGAGTGGGCTTAAGGATATGCGAGCTGAGATCGTACACACACACGACTATTTTCCCTTGAACCCGTAATATGTTTGTCTGTTTCATCAAAGCCGTATGAATATTAAAATTTTGCTCGAGTGTAAAAATTCGGTGCAAAATTATTTCCTCGTTGCGAACATTTATTCTCACAGGTATTGTAGCAAATGAAATTTATTTTCGTGTATCGTGGTGAAGGTAAAGTTAGGTATATTGAAGATTTTGCGAGCACTTGTTAACTTTCGGATGTTAAAATTATCTTTTGTTCAGTTCAAAACTATTCGCTTTTTTACAATCAACGGAAATGGAGATTCATTCCTCAAAAAGTGGGTAATAACTTTATCTACTACTTATTCAGTATCTACTTAGTTAATTTCTTCATAAAGTTTTTAATAACATAAAGCTTATAAATACATATGGGTTTTGTTTAACAAAAATACCGCTGTTATAGTTACGGGAAACTTCAAGTGGACATAAATAAAGCCCACAATATTTGGCGGTCCCATCTCGACGGGCGATGGGTACAGTACTGAATTTTACATAACGAATTTCTTAAGACATTTTTAACCTTAGCGCGAATACAACAGGGTCGTCTTTTAATTCACAAAAAATAAACAGTACCCTTATACAGCACACAATGATATTAGACTTTATCTACACAACAACAAGGCTTCTTTTCGACAAACAATACAGACCTCCAATGGTATACTTGAAACAAAATTTCTTCGCGAAACTGTACTGTCACAACGTCAGTTTCGGAACAACTTGGATTAAATAAATTCTTTCAAGTGACATTTGGCGAAAATTGCTAATCAAATTTGTTTTAATGACAACCTCCTTTAATAAATGAGTATTATAGTCATTACAACAGACATTAAAAGCTTTAGAAAGCTTGTTCAATATCATTGCGAGATTGCGACATTATGGAAGTTTTGTAATATAACAAATTGTTTTCTTATATCCTGGCACGGTCTATTACAAGATTGCTGTTGTAATAAAACGTAGGGTAACCCTTATTTACTCCAAGTTTAATTTTACTAAATATTAGAACAGTGTTTTTGTCTACCTATAAGTGCCTACAACCTAATATGTCAGGCGTCCCTCCAATAAGTCTATGTCAGGAAAATTTTAGATGGTATCGTGCACCCGAGTGCTTTCATTTTTGTTGCTTCGTCGACATTTTCCTTTTATGATTACATTTAGCCGTTGCCTTTCAATTTCTTGTTGGCTGCATTGGATATCCCGTCACAATACGGAGGGAATAACCTAACCATTTGGGAATCGGTACCCACCTTTACGCCTTAATACAGCTCAAGAGATTTTCCTTTGTCCGTTCCATTTCACGTACGTCTCGACACGGATCACGTAAAACGTAAGAATATCTTACGAGACACGATGGATTTTCTTTCGGCTCCATTTGACGGCCCAAGAGACTTATTATACTGTGTACACGAGATCCGAGGAATATTTTGTTCAAATATAATCGGGGATGCGAGTTTTATCCAAACAACATTCTTGTTTTTATTCAACTTAGGTATACGAGTATGAGTATGAGATATTGTTCGCCTTCGGCCCAATGGAAATACATATTTGACATAATATTG
>LGAG01000003.1:2156967-2179197 GCA_001278395.1 Lerema accius
GGGCCATTTCGTTTCGATAAGACGCGCGACCTTTCTTTTTGTTTCGGATAACGGACCTACATTGACATTGTAATGTTTTCATCTATCTACAGTCATATCTTAACAACATCGGTGTACTATATTTTAAGAGCAACTATGTAATGTACCCGTTTGTAGATATTTCTTTGTTTTGTAAGTATGGAGTTATGAGATGGTAACGTTCAAAAAACTTTTCTTTTTTTCTGAAGGACCACTTACCTAATATACCTATATTATTTGACCTACCTACCTACTCTGTAAGAGTTACTTTAGTTTCTTAGTTAGATTTCAGTTGTTTGAATAATGCCTAGTTTAATTTACATAGGTATTGCCGTAGAATTTGATACTAAATCAAAGGAAATATTATTCAAACTTTCTGTAACTAAGTGAGTAGGTAAGGGTACCGGTTGAAAGTCAACGACGCGTTATGAAAAATTGCGAATATGAAGTGTCACATTCTCCACTCGAGTATGACAAATTTTTGGTCTTTGTGGCTTTGATTTTAAAGCCTATTAACGAGTCAATTTACAAAACACTTCAAGAGACCTCTAGGTTTTACGACTGGTATAATATTGACATAAAAAAACGAAATTACTTTGAGTAAAAAAGCCCGTTTTCGATAGAGTCCAAAAACTGTTTAAACTCAACTTGAAAACTATTAGGTTTAGATATAATAAATCATAGATACATAGGTAATAATAAAAATCATCTTAATCTTTTCTTCAAGTTTTCAAGTTACGATTTTTACGTAGTTCTGAAACAGTTTTTAGACCATATAAAACTGGTACCTATATGGGAGCATTTTTCTTACAGCAGTTTCGTTTTCGATATGTTAAACTGGTTCTCTAGTATTATATTGGGAAGAATTCTGGTTCGACGTCGCTAACGCGGTCCTTGGTCACGTGCGAGACCAATTGCTTCAGAACGACTCCGTCTCCGTTACATGTGAACGGCTCTCAGTAGTATTCCTATAGATTATGCATCTGGAATGAATAAGTCGATGTGTATTTTACTACTGTTAGTAAGTTGATCATGATATCGTCTAGCCATGCAAAAGGTTTTTTTAGCTAAGCATTATTTTGGTGAAATATTTTTGTGAAGTATTTCTACCTGAATCAAAAGTTCATTTATTAGATATAAATTATTCCATACCTACATGGAGTGGAATTCATTTAGGTATCTTTCTAGCCGTCGTCACTTCTATATTGAACATTTTTGTTATAGATTACCTAGGTACCTATAGGTAAGTGTATCTATCTATTCTACTCCAGGTAGAAAAAATAGTGGCCAGTATAGTACCTACTTATACATCTACCAAGAAGCACGTCATGATAAAATAAGAGTATTTACAGTTTAGGTGTTCATTGTATTGATTTTAATCATATGAAACTTTCTAATACCATTTGAATATCTAGATAGAATCGAATCAATGGCGTCTCGATAAAAACATTGAATGCTGTAAGTACTTTTCATTACACGGGTACCTTTATCTTTATGTACCAAAACAGTCGTACAGACTTATGAGATAGAGTAGGGTTATCTAACGAATTTCTGGCGCCAAATATAGACATTGTCTGACGCTATCTGTTGAAAGGTAAAAACACCTGTTTAGGACGACGCATTTATTTTTATTAACTCTTACAAATAAGTGATGTTAACCTGATTGAATTACACAGTACAATGTTTAAGATATAATATTGTACATTATCTCGTTTCGTGCTTCGATAACATTACAAAATTATATCTAGAAATCTACGGTTGTCTTTCACAAAACGGCTGGAGACATTTTCCAATACAAGGTTCGTCTTGGAAATAAATATTTTATTTTTATTCGTAGCATTGCAGCTGCAACCTAATAAAGTTCACGATCCTACTTGTAGACAAATCATATTTATATTTCTAGACTAGGTATTCGATTTTATACGAGCACTGATTTAGTATTCAAAACATGTTGCCTTGTAAAGCAGGTTGATACATTTTTTCAGACAATGTTAGGCATGTAGGTACGTATTATTAAAAAAAAATGTTTACCTACCTCTCATCATATCTTACATTATTTGTAATTCTATAAGACACAATATACACAATGAATGAAAGGTTAAGTAGATTTTCGTACCTACCTACATATTTCTTTCATCCGTGTCTTGTACGAATTAAGATAAAACTTAGGAGTTATAATCTAATTTAGATAGATCACTTTATGATACAATCCTAGAAATAAGCTTTCTTGGCATGGCCACTGTGGATTACATTCCCAGACAGAAATTTGAATTAGGTATGAATTAAAATTCCTGTTATGTAGGTATCCTAGTGTTTGTATTTTCCATGGCAACCGCGGCAATAGGAATCTTAATTTGGGTCTTATTTATTTTCAAAACCACTTTTACACGGGCGAAACCAAAAACCGATATAGTAACGTAATAAAACAATCACGGTATCAGAAACACAGCCAAAATACAGGTGAGTAGCCATCACTGCCCGACGTCCCCTCCCTACATTGACATGTAAATGAAAGAGGACACGCGGGACCGACGGCGACGTTATTTATCTCTGATTGGGTTCGTATAGCCCCCATCGACGAGCTTTCGAACGTACCTATACATTTACAATTCGATACTACGATATCGTATTCGTATATTGTACCTACCTAGGTATTCGACTTTCGCAAAATATGTATAGTTGTGGATACCTATATCTAAATATTATTGTTAAAATTACTTTGAGGCAATTGTTTACCATAATTTAAGTCTATTATAATTATTACAGTATGTAATTAATATAAGTAGGTATATTTATGATGAATAGGTGTTAACTAAGAATTGTGCTAATTATATTTAAATTTTAAGCTTATTCTTTTATTACTTGTAGACAAGCAGATATTATGGCAATATAGTAATCGCGGTTTAATTGAATACAAAACAAGGTAGAAAAGGTATCTTTTGTAACCTTCCTATCTCTACCTTTTGTAATCATGATAACATTTGTCTTCCAAACGATCTCAAGACTTGATATCTACCAAGCAATTTCGTAAGACCGATAGTACGGAAGTTAGGTAGTTGGTTAAGTTGTGCCACGTAAAATCGATAGAGGATCTGACTTCGGCAGCCTTTTCGAATAAGGTCACCATTTGCGGATAATGAAATCGCTATCAAATTTCAACAATTTATCTCTGTAACTGTCTCTACCTTAATGGGATACTTTTATAATACCTTCTTAATTGTAATTAATGGTTTTTTGTAAGCAATAATTCTTTCTACCTAACTTTTTGCATAAAATGTTTCAATAAATAAAGCTACTTAATTTAGTAAAAAACAATTATTCTAGACACTTATAGGTATATTTTAAAATAAGTTATATTCTACTTTTATGAAATATTAATTCTGCCGATTTTGTGCGAAAAATTTCAGCATCGCGTGCAATATCATAGGAAAATAATGGAAGACGGTTATAATATTATAATAGGACATTTATCTACTTTATATGAACATTATTATACGTCGATTATTGTAAGATAGAGCTGTCGTTTGAAGACAGTCATGATAAGTGCCCAATTGTGTTAATTTTTTCTTTAAAGTATAAACGAGACGGCAGATAATTATAGTTAAGTTAACAAGGACGCATGCAATGTAATAAACGTAACATAATATTATATTCTTTAAATATCTTTAATATAAGCACAGCAACGTTCTCAAATAAAAAAGGTATTTAAACAGAAACTACAACGTTGCTTAGCCTTGCAATATAATTCCTAATTCCTAAGCTAAGCCGATATTTATTTTTAAACGAACACAAATTTCAAAAATAATGTTGTTTAAGCCTGTGTGTAATTTAAAGAACCTGTTACAATATCGAGTTTGGTCGGGAATATGTAACGTTTAATTAACATTCACTAAAGTATTTTTTTCCCACTTCCCCGCTAAGTTTGTATTACCTCCCGATAAGTTTGTATCAATAGGTTATTTTGGTCTTGTTTGGATACTAACTAGATTATTTTGAACAGTATTTAGGTAACTAAAAGATAGGTACTTCAACGTGTCTTTGTATATTTTACTGATGACAATATACATTATGACTAATGACAATGAACTACCTAATGTAATGTAACGTATAGAAAAGAAACCAAACTACTTACCACAAGGCTTTTAAATTCTTAGTAATACAACTCAAACGACTAACAATTCTAACATCCTAGCACATTACTAAGTTCTAGAACCAGCCGTTCTATCCTCGTGCCGAAAATAAGACACTACTCACATATTGATAGACATAGTAACAAATGAATCTATTTAAGCATTCATAGTTCCCTCGATATCTACTCGGGCTGGGTACAAATTACACCTCTAAAGCCAATGAGAATTTTTCACAAGTCATGTCACGAATACAGCTTATCTGGCGTTAGCTTTAATGATAATAAGTGATACCACAAACGTTAAAACCGTTGACATAGTTTACTAGATACATTACACAATCCTACTAATATTATAAATGTGAATGTTTAGATATTTGGATGTTTGAAAGTCCTTCAAGCTCTAACCGTTAAAGCAAATAAGCTGAAACTTGGTACACAGATAGTTTGCATTCAGGAATAGGACAAAGGATCATTTTATCTCGATTATAGATTCCCTTATTTTTTAAACTACTCTTCCGCGGGCGCCGTCTAGTGCGTTTTGTATGTAAAAATTCAGACGACAAACCGAAGTAAAACTTCAATTAAAATTAAAAACTATGTAATTGACCAATTAACAGTAACGTAGGTAACTAATTTAATAGTTTCATAACAAATTATATTAATTATTCACCAGTAGGTAACATTAAATTATAACTTCCTCTAGTGCTGCACTAATTGCACTATGAGACTATACTTTGAATAGTAAACACGGATCCCGTAGAGAAAATGTCTCTTCCAGTAAGACGACACCTTGAGTTGGGAACATTACGGAGTGTCCTCTCCGAGTCAATATCAATAAATGGGAAGTTGGAAATTGGATGTGTTTGGGTTCATCCTGAGCCGACACTGTTGGTAATAAGATAGTAAATGAGCCCGTGCTGCCACTCGTAAAATATGTATTTGCTACCGTCTATGACTAAATATTTAACAAGCGCCTCTATCAATAAGTTATGTAACTTACCTATCTCTTAATTAAATGAATATACGTTACTATGTTAGTTTCGAGTTATGTCATTTTCGTAAATCTATTAGGTAGGTATGTTATTTTCTTAAACCTATTTACAGTAACTTGTATACGATAAATGTTTGTGCATCGCCGTTGTTATAAAGTTGCTTAAAAATATACATGCTGATATAATAGGCATTCAATTATTACCAGTGGTTGTCAATCTATCTGACTTGTTAAATTTTACACGTTTTGCTAATTTTCCATTCAAAACACTGAAATAAATAATATCGCATTACCTACCTTTTTTTTGAAGCACTCATCAAAGAGTCACATCCAACCACAAATCTGAAACAAAAAGATAAACACATTTTAAAACATTATAGAAAATCAGAATAGCTATCTACAGATATTATTTTGGGTTGGTTGCATCAGCCTACGAAGATTGATTTGACATTGACGCCGAGCGCATGCGTATTGTCCTAATTGGGTGCAGAGGGTTCAGTGTGAGAGATAACGATATGCAGTTTCATAAGAGTGAGGGAGATAGATATATGTTGCACGTAGACGTGTTTGGAGACAGGTCGGTAACATGGCCGACCTCCGCAAGTGCATTTGATCAACATTTGGAAGATTTGTTCACAACACAATGTTAGAAGATACATCAATAATTTTTGGCATAAGCAAATTTATAGGAATAGTAATAAAAGTCATAAGTTCATTATGAATACAGTAAAAAATGAGTATTTTTAATTTCTGATAATAATTTTTAATTTAATTTAATTTTCAAAAATATTAAACACATCTAATAAATGTGGTGTAATTTTAAAACCTATAATTTTTCTTTGTCTTATAAAAAGTTTAGTGCAAATAACTGAGACGTTTGAAATGTTTTGTTTCTCCAGACAAATTCTAACTAAAGCTTAATGGGCCAAATGTTTGGGATGCTATGTCCGGAGCCGACTCTAATTAAACGTAGGTATCTAGTCGGCAAATTCCACAGTCCACTAATTTCAGTTTATATTTATAAATATATTATTTTGTAGGTACCTATCTGTATAAAATAAACTGTTAGGTTTATATTTAAACTCGCTTAAATTTCATTATTTTTAATTATAATTCTATAAAAATATTATTTAGTAATTTTTAAAACTCGGAACTTGCAAAATAAATTTAAAATAATAACAGAAAAGTATGACTTCTTTAAGTTTTTAATTATTATAATGATTTGCATTTTTTATGTTTCGTAATTTCTTAAATTTATAGTAGGTGCATAATTAAGTAATAACCGCATACGAGTAGGTACTTAATTGTCCTGAATTTTTGACTTTTGCTATACACTTACAACTATAATACCTTATGAAAGTTCAAACATTGGACAATAAACAAAGCCTTCTTGCCGGCGTGGTGCTAATCACCGCGATTCTGTGAGCGGAGTAGGCAAATAAAAGTTTAAATAGATTAAACTCGGCAGCGAGGGCCAGCCGAAGCACGGGTAGGTAATTATCTCGTCCTATTTCCCTTCTAATTTCACGTTAGGTCCGCTGTTTGGGCTGCACAGACCGGCGACAATCAGCCAGTCAATTTATCTATGTATTAATCTCTAGATAGTATTCAGACATAGGTAATACTTTCGAAGCATTCATAGCCCGAAGGTTTACATTGGTCATAAGCGATCGACGAAGTTAAAAGCCACTAGTGCACCACTAGTCCATCACCCGTCGGAAAGTAAACGGGTGATACTAGTGGCAAAAAAGATCTTAGCGTTTCCGTACTTCGCAGGCACACTAAGCCGTTGATCTCAGTTGTTATGATTAGGTGAAATGCTTGTACCAATATTACAAGTCAGTCTGATATTATGGTGACAATAGTATGTCAACAGCTAAGTAACGTTGTCTTTCAGTAAATATTTTATTGATGAATTTTTTACGTAATTATTTTGACAATTTACACCTGCGGTCTTCTATTGCCATACTAAGAAAACAATATTTGACAGATAATAATTAAAATTATTTTGATAATGCATACTTATTTTATATGTTTATTTTCATGAATTCTTATCGCGTCAGTAGCACCTCGAATGAGGGGCGGTAAACTATTTAAACCAAATGATAAAAACTTGTTTGTTGACATTTAAATATACGAAAAACCGGTCTCATGTGTATTTATTATGTAAATTTTTTGCATAAATTACCTATCGCGCAAAATAGAATGAATATTTATAATTGCTGATGCGTAGGTATATAAGTAGGTAACTGGAATTTATGAATGGATTACTCGACTGATCTCATATTATAATTTAGTAGATATTTATTTAACTTAAGACTCATTAGGTGTAATGAAATAAGACAAGTCATAGCTCCATTAAATTCTAAGTTTATACGAAAAGCCATGGCACGGGAAAAAATCGCCCGTTTGTATAGACAGAGCTCCCTGCAAATTAGACGTGGAATCCTCCAACTGAAAACGAGGTCACTTGCTATCTAAGCGAATGGCTTTTCAAATGTTTTAGCCCACCTAGTTATAACTACCAGGTTCGTTAAAATATTCATAACAATTTCTCTTGCAACCGTTCCTTGTAGAAGCTTCCATTTTGCTCTCATTAGATGACTTGAAATGTTTAATTTACATAACGTAACGGCAAAGAGTGGGTATTTATTGTCGTTTTAAAATAGATAAGTAGATTATAGTAGATGCAAAGTGAATCAAACTAGATACTTCCCTACTAAATTGCTACCGCGTTACACGAAACGTTTATGTCGAAATTATTTCTGAGTAGGTACTCTTAATATTAATGACGTCTAAAAGGCCTTATGTAAGGCGCAAACTGATTGATTTCCTACTTTGTTGATGAAGATCGTAATTTAACAATAAAACAATTTTCTACACAGGGAGGCCTATTTAATAGGTGTACGTAGGTACCTAGTTAACGAATGACTTAAAAAAAATTACCTTATTTTTTTTTCATAATATACGTAGGTACTGAGTAGTAGATAACTAAATTTGATTTTTGCTAAATACTTACCAATTGTAGGAAAATTAGATCACAAACCCGTCTAAAAATATACCTACACCTACCTACATAAATACCTAAGTTAATTAAGTACCTATAAACTTCGAATAGTTAGAATACTTAACTCGTTAATTTTTCCCTATTTCAACTTAATTATACTTTGCTTATTAGCAGAACAAAAGAGAGAGAGTTAAAAACTCGTGTTCCACGGTTATACCTACTTCGTTCTTACTAAATTTACATAGGAATAGGTTGAGTTAAGCTTTCGTTTATAAATAGGTGCTGAAAGCTCCTACTTCGGGCTCTGCAAAAATATTTAAATTGCTCTTTCTCTTACTTTGGCAACAATAATAAAAGAGTTTGTATTATAGTAGATAAATAAATTATAATGACTTCATTATCAACAGTATCTTCTATCTTCTTTAGTTCATTGTTAATGAAAATAAAAAATGGATTGATTAGGTAACTAATCCCAGCATAAAACAACGTCTTATTTAGAATCATTAAGTATGTCGTAATTTTTAATATCATACCTAATTGTAGAAATCAATTTAAAGCTAGATCCCAAATTTTTTTTAATTTTATTTTCCAGGTGCACTAATTCGAGGCAACGTGAATGCAGACACATAAAGCGTATAAGAAATTACCGACATGTGTTGTGTTGTCCTACGATGACTTTGTCCTAATCGTCGACTTCAATAGTGTGCAGAATTATCATCGGATATTACGTAACCAAATGATTGTAAGTTTATTAGAATTTACACCGTCACTTTACGAATTAAGTCATCATTGCAACCCATAACTGTCCCACTGCTGGGCTCGGATCTCTTCTCACAATGTGAGACGTACAGGCAGTAGTCCACCATGCTGGCCAAGTGCGGATTGGCAGACTTTACACACTTTTAAGAACTTTATGGAAAACTCTCAGGCATGCAGGTTTTCTCACGACGTTCCAATGAATTAAGTACTTAATAGGTATTAACATAATATGATTTCAATGTAACTGGCATATCACATCAACCAATCTAACTTTCATAGGTAATAAGGAAAATCCAGAAAAATTCAAAGCCTCACTTATCTATAAGTAGAAGAAGGAAACGCATAACCTAATAAGCAGATTGGAGATATTCGTTCAATGATTATATGAGACAAACCCCAGTGTAACTTTATTGGATTGCGTTCAAGATAAACAACCCTTGAAGGAAATAGCAAGACATCGCAAACATGTTAATGAAATCAATCTCTCTCTTACAGGGCTCATCGCGAGGAAACCGAATGAATTGCCCACTCGTCGCTCCCACAGTTTTATTTACAAATTTTTCTACTTTACATGTAGATATTGGAACCATCCGTGACTCGAATCTAGTTATCAGGCCTACTGGATGGATTGTCTTCATGAAGATTAAAAAGAAACATTTACATAATGCGTCAGACAACACGACGCCCCGTAACGATTGGGTTGTGTCTATGTTGCTTACAAAATTGTTTAATGTTTTGAAAGACAATGTCTAGTTGAAAAGTTTTCCGAGCTCCTTAGAATTTTTATTTTATTGTTAGATAAATTTATTCGTTGTATTCATAATTTTATAAAAACTAAGTCTTATCCGTTTAATTTTCACTTTTAACAGAGAGATAGTTACCTTAAAATAACAAAAAGGTCTTGCTCACTGCATAAATAAAACTATATTGAGTGCAGCTCAGCCATAATGGTTGTAGAAATAAAACTGTTGTTAGGTTTAGCGTCGAAGTTGGCTAGGTAGGTATTTTATTATTCTGCGCCAAGGGATGCAGAGAAAACAAAGGGGCTTTTATCTAAACAACTCTCGCAGGTTTCGAGCAGATATTTGCATTCACCTGCAAGCTAGAAGTTTCATGCTTATCTCACAAGTAGGGAGGCTGTAATTGCGGTTGAGTGTACTAAGAGTGGTCTACTAATAACATGGCTCGCGGTGAGTGTATTTTACGTCTGATTTAGGTACTT
This sequence comes from Lerema accius, assembly GCA_001278395.1. Lineage (NCBI taxonomy): Eukaryota > Metazoa > Arthropoda > Insecta > Lepidoptera > Hesperiidae > Lerema > Lerema accius. Next base: position 2,167,094 of record LGAG01000003.1, read on the forward strand.
GTTCTAATGTGAGGTGAGATGCGCGAGCGAGAAAATATTTATGCGGTAATACCTAGTTAGGTACTATCAGCGTAAAAAAGAACGTTTGGAAGATTTTACCTACAAGTGTAATATTGAATAACATACATTATCGCTAACATTAAGCGCACTTAATTTTTTATGAGAGTGTCTAGTAGGTACCTTTAAACCATAATCTTGCGGGTTCGACATCAATCAACTTAAGGTCCAAGACAACAAATTATGATTTTGATCGTTCAAATCTTACGGTGGCGTAGTCATATTAACAAACAGATACATACCTAACTGTGTTTTGTAAAACTTTCACTTTACCAGTCTTTCTACGCTTTTCCAGAGGAAAAATTATTTAAAAGGACAATACAAATAACCTTTTTATTTATTGCGACATCATCTAGGTAATAAAATATTGATTGTAATGAGTACAAACTAAAGTGTTCCCCGCTTCACTTTACGTCGAGCTGATTGAGCGTGTCAATGAGTGCGGACAGTTTATGTGAGAGCGTGAACTTACATTAAGACCTCGCTAAAGGGTGGAGTCAGATAAAACTAGAACGTAAAATAATGTACGGACGACGAATGGAAATAGATGCCGTGTAAGAGAATTCTTTCGGAAATACTTCTGTTGTCTCGTCACGCACGAAATATTTAAGGCTTGCTATAGACGGACTGTTTGAAGCATATAGTACCTAGTGGCAGCTTCAAGCATTCCTGAACGGTTTAACCGCCCTATATGAGCAGCTTGAAGCAATCGGTTCTTACGATCGCGCAAGCTAACTTCTTCAGAATAATGACAGCGATTATTTGAAGCAGTCTGTCTATTAGTCTGTAGCCAGCGTATTAAAACCAGAATCAACTTAAATGTATTAGCTTTTTTGAATAGTTACAAAACTACTATTGCCCAACACAGAAGTAGGTACTTGCGGATGTTTTATTTAACGATAGTTTAAAAGTATTTAGGTTGTGCTTCTTACTCAGACTTGTAGGTATCTATGCTATTTATATCTAGCTAGAATGCTGACTTTTTCTCACGACATGATAATAATTTTAATCAGTCAAAACAGGTTTATTTTTTTAATTTTACTACAAATAACTTTTACGTGTCATCAACATCAGTTATGCAACAATTTTAAAACGATTTTAAGAAGCCGACAAAAGCATATCTAACACTTTCACTTTCAACAAAAACGTTCCTCAACAAGTTATATTAACCCCATAAAGTTATTGCGCTACTGAATCATTGTTCTCAGGTAAAGGTTTTAAAATTAGGTCGATCTTTACATTCACAACAAAGGAATGCTTCCGAGGTTTTTCAGGTGCTATAAAAATAAATTTTTGTTCAATTCCAACAATTGTAGTTGTTTTTTATCATGTTTAAAAAAATGTTTGTTTTCTTTGTAGTCGTATAGAACAAGCAATTCTTATATAATACGAAGATAATATTATAGTCTGACTCCCCAACAACTGCTATAGTTATGTAGATAAGCCCAATCTGCCCAAACTTATTCGTGAAAATATATAAACAAACAAAACAGAAACGAGTTTCCTTTATAAAGGTTCAGGCAAACAAGGCATATAAATATAAACAAATTTAAGTTGTTTTCCTACTCGGGAACGAAATAGGAGTTCTTTTTGATACACATTCATGAAAAATATGACGCTTGAAGAGGGACACGGCAAACTATTCCCTTTCGGATACAAATTTTACGAAGAAACCCGACGCTCCCATACATTTTGCATGAGCCTTCCGGATGGCAGATACTTTGTAGGGCTCACTTCTAAAAGAAAATTGGAAATTCCGATATCTGGCATACCATAACAATATAAAAATATATTACTATTACCTTTTTTATATGTAGATTAAGATATAGAGAATAACTTCAGGTCCACTATGCTTACAAAGATATGTTACTCCATTTATTTAAAATTGTGATTACAAGACGTAACTTATTAATCGTTACGTCTCTTTTAACAACTCAAACTTATTCAGAGATCGAAAGAGACGCTTGTAATAGAAACTGTATAATCTCCAGTCATTGACCTACGTTCAAACACCTAGTAGGTAAGATACCTATTTTCCGAGAGCAACACTTATGTAGGTATACTTTTAGATGTATGAGTATGATTCTTAGTACCTTAGCTGAGGTAAATAGCTACAAAATAAAAGTAGTAGGTAGGTACCTTTTAAGGATAAAATCTAAATTTATCATGAACCATGCAGGATTTTTTTTATTTCTTTTTAAACTAAATCTCGTTATAATTTAGTCCAATTTAGTAAGAATACAAATCACGTAGGTACATTAATTTTTTGTATTAGAAACATCTGCAGAATCATACGATCCATTAAGCACTAATGAAGCAGGTGGATTATTATGATAAAACAAAATAGTGTTTTCTACATTTTTGTTAAATAAATTAAAGATAAATCCATTAGTAACATTAGGTAATATTTGATAGCTTAGTCGGTTGATATCAAATTAGTATTCTGTATTCTCTATTCTGTATATACTATGTTTATATTCTTATTAATTTACTATTTTTATTTTATATTACTACTTTGAGTTCAAATAGTTTTTTAGTATACTTTTGACATTGGCGTGAAACAACAGATATTTAAGAAACGCACGAAATATTTTTTGTTTGTAAAAAAATATCTTGTTAAACTAGGTACCTTATATTACTGAACTACATTGGATAAAATAAATGTTAACGATGTTATTATGTTAAAGCTGTGGTATAAAATATGTAGTCACTTGATTGAAGGAGTGATTGTTACTATACAAGATAAGAGCCAAAACAGTATTGGCTATTACATCTAAGTATATTTCTAAATAGAAGTTGTCTGAGGATGATGTAAATATGTTAAGTAGAAGCCACAATATGATCCTTGTGACAGAACTTGATATTGTAAAACCTTTATAATTTAATTGTGTTATGTAGTAGGTACCTACTTACCTAATAAAAATAAGAAGTTCTGAACTATTGGTATACAAGATCAAAATGTCACTTTTTACCTGCATTTAAAGACAGCACACCATTTACACAAATTCATAAACTACCATAACATCCTTAAATTAACATTTATCTATGCCTCGGTTTATTCACAGATAGTGTCACTGCAAACTGTTCGAGAAAATACTATCTAATTAATGTAAATATTCATTAATTAATTCATGCATTAATTACTTAAATAAATTGTATTCGATAAACTGAAAATTCATTACAATATTTTTTTATTTTAATAACCAGTACCTAGTTATTTTTGTAGTAACCAGTATCCAATCTAAAATAACCCTGTCAATCAAAAATTGTTTACGTTGTCTTTGTTCAATAGTTGAAAAATAATTTGATTAATATTAATAAGATTCATTCATGAAATATGTACCTACGCAATTTTCATCTTCAGTAAGTACGTTCTCATTGGCAATGGACTTAGTACCTACTTAAGTAGAACAAATAATTTATTTTCTGGTAGAGCGACAATGTTGCAATGGTACCAAATCTTGTTGTTGGAAGACTTTTAGCATTATTGGCGTCACATGAGGCGAATCGTTTTAATTAAATTAAGAAATTTATTGGTCTGAGCACTTGCCTGTAGACAACATTCAGCGTTATTTGGCAACATTTACTTCGGTTTTAGTATACGCACATCGCATATTCTATTAGTCATGGAAATATTTGTTAATAGTATCTAAGTAGATATAGTAAATATTAGTACCTATATTATTACTGTCTTATTATTTATTGTTGGTATTGAAATATTTTGGTGGGTACGAAATAATTTATAAATTAATCTACTGCGTATCATGTAATCGTAGGTATGTACAAAGAACATTCACCTAGGTATTAATAATTTCTACTTTAGAATAAACAAAACGTATTTTTATTATTCTATTTATATTATTCGTACTGGGAATATTCAATGTAAAACAGACACTTAGTAAGAAATCCTGTATTTAGCTGTACCTATGTCGAGTTAAAAAAGTTCCGCTAAATTATTTATTCCGTAACGAGTAAAAAATATTGTTTAAGAACCATTATTTACCTAATTAAAATAAAATGTAATTTTAAAAGAATACAAAAACTATTTATTATCACTAAATAATGTAAATATATGAATTCAACGTCATTTTGTTGATTTGTTTGCTAATATTAGTAGGTATAATGACTGGACATTTTTATTTCAACTCTTATTATTAAAGAAAATTTATGACTGAGTTTTATTTTATACCTATCCTTGCTAGCTACCTAATGAGGTCTAGTTGTCATACCTATATTTTACGTTTTATTACCTACTATGTTATTAACCATACTACAAAAGGAGCAGATAGCTAATACACTATTTTTAATATATTATAGTTAAATATCTTTTTGTTGTAATATCCATTTAATTATTATACGGAGTTATATTATCTACGTGTATTATAAAGTTAATATACCTACTTATCTAAATTAAAACTAAAATGAAACCAAAAAAAGAAGCCATGTATACCTACCTAAAGCATATTGACTAGTATAACATTTTATTATCTTTATGTAGCTTGTTAGAGGAATATAATAAAAGAAAGAGTGACAAGTAATCTACAGAATGCCTCAAGAGTTTCGCGAAAATTGGACGGCTTTCCCGCTGTCATATTGGTCTATATTGCTCGACGTCTCCATATTTATACACCATGTTGGTTTGATATCAGCGTAGATACAATACAGCTAACATATTTGTTGCTATCTTTAATATAATTTGAGGGAGTGTAATCTACGTAAAGTGTAATTCATAATTTAGTTCATTAGTAGCATTCCTAATATTCAAACATGTTTCGTTCAAGTACCACTTTATCTTATAATTGTAGTAGATACATATTTTTTTGTTATCTAATACAATTATAAATATGCCATATTAACTAACAAGCAAAATATATTTTAAATAAATTTTACAATAGTGTAATCGCTAGTGTATATTTAGACAGGTAGAGATATATCCGTACCAAGTTAAAGTATAAAAAATACCACGTTCATACCGTTTTCACGTGATTATACCCATCACAAATCTTTCTGTGCCTTATTGTCTTAATAATAAGACAACAAACGGAGTATATTCGCAAATATTATGTAACTTCGCTACTCTAACGGATCGATAGCGCGCAGCCTCATTCACACTTCTGCAATATGATGGCAATACATACATACCTCTACGAAACTCATGCGATCTGTCGAAACTATGTTCCTATAATAAAACGGTCGAAACTGTAACACCGCGCAGTGTCAGGGGTAGCGGAATTACGGAAGTTTGAAGACGAAATTGGATTCGTGTAGGTACTTCTGAAGCTTGGCTGAGCGTTTGTTTTAGATTGACTAAGAGTGTGTTTATAATATTCAAATTATTATTAATACGAGGTGTTGCTCGCAGCTTTGCTTGCGGAAATTATAGTTTTGCGGTGATATTTACCCCCTTAAGGTTTGATTTAAAAAAATCGTTGAATTAGCTTTTTTAACTCTTTCAAACATAACCTCAAACACGAATTTGCAGACTGCTTGCTTTAAAATTTGGTTAATTTTCATACGATCTTTCAGCCCCTACTTCACTCCCTTAAAATGTGAATTTCCAAAAATCCGTTCTTAGTGCTCTAGAAGGAACATCTATGCCAAGTTTCATAATTCCAGGTCTACCCGTTTAGGCTGTAGAGTGTCTGTCAGTCAGTTAACATTTTTATTAAGTATGATGATTAATAAAGTTGTACAACGTAAAGTTGTAAAACATAAAGCGTTATCTACATTATGTCGAAATTAAGTACAAAAGTTTGTTATAGATAAAGTCTATCGCGTGTTTTAAATATCATCGGTAGATAGAGATTGGCTTTAGATACATACGAACTAAATAAATATGCCAGTTTTATGAAGCCTGTCTGGTAACCCGAACTTATTATTCAGAAGCGGCAAATTTCAGCAGTCAGTTATAACATCATGCCGCGTATGGAATAATTTATCGAAACGCTATTTTTATGACAAATGGCTTCAAATAGTTCTGTTTATTTATAGGTAGATATAATACCTTCCTGCACAGAAATCTAGATAGGTAAGTATATCTGAGTAGAAATATAAATCCTTTTCAAATTTAACATGAAGTTTTATTCGTCTTTGTGTCGAAAGGAATGATTTCAGATTTCAGCATCGGTGTAGCCGAGACGGTGGAATTGGCTCATCTAAAATAACGCACGGACGTGCCCTGCAACTGAAAGAAATTATTTTTAAGTCGGTTCAGAGAAGCATATCTACTCGTGTAGCTTTTGGAATAGATGCTGGAGTACGCTATTCTCGTGTTTTACCTAAGTAATAAAATAAGACCGAGAAATACGATTCCTTTTTCTTGTATAGGTATGAAAAGATAATAGATTACCTAATTTTTTCTTTAGGTACCTACATACCTAGGTAGGTTACCTACATGAATGATAACATAATTAATTATCTAACACACTCTAATTGTAGTATGAGATAAGTTAATTAATTATACGTATAATTACTTCGATAAATAATAAAGTAGTATTGACTAAAAATGGGATTTTATGACTATAGCCCACGAACTGATCGACCAACTGATGGTAGGTGGTCATCGCCAGCTGAGATGTAAATGAGAAATATCCTTATTAATGTTAGCTATCAACAACTACATAGGATATGTCCATAATAATGCGCTGTACCTTCTTAATTTTCTCAAATTCTTGAGATTTATTTATATTAGATATGCCTAAAATGCCTGAAAATAAAAATAAAGGTATTTAGTAGTAGTACCTACCTACCTAACATCTGTTAAAATTATAAGTAAACCAAAATTTACGGTTCATGATAATGTGATTTTTTTCGTAAGTAAATAAATAGGTTTATTAATTGCGAATAAAATTTAAACAAACATTAATTTTAAAATTTATTTTAATTAAGTCTAATTTTCTCTTTGAGTTATGTATCTACAGTGCAATATAACTAATAGGCAGTCCTTAATGCATATTATGTTAAACCAAGTCTTAAAGCCATGGGTCTTTTCAAAACTGCGGCGCCATACATCGCGGCATCAGTTTCAAATTTCAAATTGAACGAATGGAAGTGCCCGTAATGGCTCAAGTTAGATGAGAGTCAGGGGGAAGTTCCACGCGACGTAAACCCCGAACTTTGACTAAATCCGGCAAAGAAGATCATTTTAAAAAGTTAGTAAAAATCCGCTTCGTTTATACCGATTTTAAATGAACTAGATGAATTGATGATGCTAACTAAGATAAGCTTTTGTTATGTAGAGATATCATTTTTTAAACTCATCTGTATGAAAATTAATATCATTTTTCTTTGTCAAAAGAGGAAACTAGTGTATGTTCTTCTAACTGTAAGTTTCCATTCATAATAAATTAATGAAAAAAAAATCAATAAATATGAATTTTTCTTTGTGTATCTACCTACCTTTTTATGAGTTCATAGATCAGGCAACCAATCTTATTAAAATTACTACCTACTTCCTTTTAATATCTCAAAACAAATTGTACCTGCCAACTAGCCGACATACTTACTCGTATATAATTTACTGTTATGCTAGAGTTTAGCTACGCAACAAACTCTACCTACATCAACATTCAAATGCATCATTCCCGTTTCCTTCCCAACCGTCAATTATACACGCGTGTATGCACACCAGTGACTCACGACTATCTGGGTGGCGTAAGTTTAAATCACGAAGCTCTACACCAAAATTTTAAACCACTTTCAGCAATTATCTAATTCTTATTTGGTACCTAATATGTGACAAAAACAAGGCCAAAGAATACTGTGCAATTGTTAAAAAATAAACAACGCGAATTACATTCAGACTTTAACAATAATATTCGTCTTATTGAAGACAGCGATAAAAAATATTATCTTGTTCGAAACCTTCCTAGCACACTAGCGCCAACATGCGATACGGCAACGAACCACTTAAACCTCGATACGAACCTTCGAAACAACGCCACCGTGCGGCGAACGGCTGAACCTTTTCAATGGCAGGTTTTACGGAGTACACAAGCGCTTGTGTGCGTCGATAATTTTACGCACACTCACGCACAAAAGTCATTTAGAATGTGCGTGTAGCAGGCTTTTATGTGTTGCGTTATACCATGTACTCGGTCGTATTATGGCAGAGTTCTCTTGTTGTTGTCTATTGGTTAGATAGATGGCATTGGGTGTAACGTTTAAAGTACATTGTAAACATAGTAAATATCTGCAGTACATTACTTGAATTGAACACTCACCGAATATGCGGCGGACGGATTGCGCGCGTTTTTCCACACATGTTTTCATTAAACAACTAAACACGTCTGGACAGTCTTAAGCGCGAGCCACAGTAGGTATATAAATACGTATGTAGGTCCAGAAACAAATTTAGACACGAGGCACTGTTTCAGTTTAATTAAAGTCGTGAAGACGTGTTGGCCAGCGCGTGGTGTTCTCATAACTGTGATAAATGGCGTGAATTTTGTTTCACTAAGCAAAAAACTTGCCGCGTAGAAATGTGAAGCGAAACTGCACTGACCATTGTTTAGTTTGCCGATTTATACGGCTCAGTCACACTTGCGCCTTTTATTGAGGCATTACCGATAAAAAGGAGCTATAATAGGTTTTATAGTCAGATTTTAATGGCGATATGTAGAGCGCACCGATTTACACTTCGCTCAGTAGGTTACCGGAGCGAGGAGCTTTTAAATCAGATGAATATTTACGTGAGACATGCCGCACTATATAATGTTATTCAGAAAACAGAGTAGGTACATATTTACCCTTTATTGGGGAAATACCCAAGTTCAACGAAATAATATTAGGTAGGTACCTACCTACCTATGCCTTCAGGGACAAGCTGAAAGTCTATTGGTTTCATTTTCAACCACAATTACCTAAAAGGTTTATCGCTCATTTTTAGAATTACATAGCATAGACTTACCTATAATACCTATAGATGGGCAGTTGATTAATCACAATACACAAAATATAAATACCTATGTAACCAAACATTATTAAACTAAACATTACTAAGCTTAAATGTGCTACAGCTGACATTATGAGATAATAGGGGTATTGGATAGTGGTTGATCCATTGTTCAAATCCAGGCTACAGATAAAACTAAATGTTTATAGGTATACCTAGTATCTACACAAAGTTATTGTTCTGTAAGTTCAGCCTAAGAACATCCCGTTTAGCTCAACAATGGAATTAGCGATTAAAATCGATATTCGGCTGTTATCTCGAGTCTCAAATGAGTTTCAATCGAGATCTTTGATTAGCAATTCTGTACAACAATAGCCGTCTTATCGTTGTGTTTATCGAGTTTAATATGCGTAGAAAGTCGCACTGGTTATCTGGGTACCTATACTTGTTCCATTTCGTTATCGCTCGGTTTGCTCAGAAATTATTATTGTGTTCTGTATATGGCCTGTGGAGATTATGAACGGGTAGCTCCATAAAAAATCTCTAATTTTAAACTAACAACTAAGTCGAGTACTGTGGTTGCGTTATGTTCCGTAAATTACTGAGAACAGGTCTTCTCAAAACTAAAAGGCCTAAAGCATACTCCGCCACTCCGAGGGAGCAGTGATCAACCCAAATGTCAGACTTTTTAATGGCACTCAAAGGCCTAATATCTTAACGATTGTCATCTAACGATACCATACCAACCAAGGTCGATGGCTTAACGTGGCTCCAGAAGCACGGAAATGCTTATACTTAATTGTTTTTTGCCACTAACGGTCACCCATGCATTTTCCGACCGCGCCCGCAGTTGCTTAATTTCAAAATATCATAGATATACCTTCTAATGTGTAATTCATATACACCAAAACATAACATACACTCAATTACCAAAAGCAACAGGTACCTACCGACCTAAATGTAGAGTTTAAATGTAGAGTAGGTATCTTAATATTGATAGGTATAAAGAAGAAGTAGGATCAGCAAAAAAAAAAATAGGATCAATTATGAACTTAGAGCCATTGTTTCAAAAACATAAAACTAATAAAAAAAAATAAAACTACCTAATATTAAATGTATCCTTCCTTTGAAAATTTTTAAACAGAATATATTTAAAAAGAAAAAAAATCCTTTGAAACGATTAATATAAGGCAATGAACTAATGTTTAAAATTTATTCATTTTATATTGACAAACATACTTATGTACCTATCAGTACTTATAATATACGGTCTATAGTTACCCACCTACCTAACTTATAAATAATTATATTTTATAAACCTAATTAATAATTAATATGCCAAATTTAGGTTACAGAAATACACCTACCAAGCATTACTTTCTTAAGAGGTCAGTAAGATGTACCTAAGTAGGTTTCACATCCGCAGCCAGAGGTCAGCAAGCTAACGACCTCCAGACCAGCTGATCAGTCGCCGTTAAACCTTTACGGCCAATGACGTCACCACGACGTCTTTTTTCACCAAATGATTTACAACCGGCCATAAACCCTCCACAATAACTGTACCGATTGTTTCACATTCAACCGCAATGTTGAAACCCTTTCTAGGTAAGTCCGTTAAACGTTTTTCGTTCAGTTTTTGCTCTAGTTTACATTATTCTCATTTTAAATTTGAGTCGAGGAAGTCGTTAAGCTGTTGTTATGCAATTATAATATGCAAAAAAGGGTTAGAATTGCATTTCAGGACAATATGACGTCGGTATTGTTATGCAATCTTATTCAAAGAAACTAAGGTTCTACTTATATGCCAAAGAATTCAAGGCATGGAATGTTACACTGCAGATGTTAAAAAGGACATGTTGCAACTTTAAATATTAAATCTATCTACTTTTAACATTATTTTAGATACCTATTTACAAGGATAGCACTGTTTTCTCTGCCCCTTGTGCAGTTGTTTCCTAATTATCTTGACTTCAATGAGACTTTCTTAATTTTAATTGTTATGAATACATTTTGTTATTAATATACACCGGCGAATAAACGCTTACATGGTTATTCTACAGTATTTTCCTATTTGTCTGTCTTAGTTATCTAGCTAAATATTTAAAATAGGTTATAAAATATTAAATAATAATTTTATTTCATATTTAGACAAAAAAAATCTCATATCCGAACAAGTAAAACAAGAATGTATAAGTAGGTAGTTGATTCAATCCATAAAATTATATCTGATAAAATATTCATGAATGAATATAAAACAAAGGCGAAGCTTATCCCCACAATACAATAGGTATCTGCAGTTTATCGTTTATAGCAAAGGTGAACCTTAATATGACAACACAATTATTGGTACTTTGAACTGCAACTATCAATTGAATTGTTCTTGATACGATTGACAAGTCATGCATGATTAATGGTTCAGACTCCAAATGCATTGTGTTAAAATACAGGATAAATCGGGCAGAACATATTGATGTATCTATAACTTCATAAAGACTAAAACCATCACTATAAATACGGGGTCTATCAATAACATTTTCTATATAAAAATCTGGTATCAAAAATATATTACGTAAAAGTCTAATTTATTCCTAAAAAGATATCGAGCTCACACTATAAATGCTACATTAAATTGCATAGTTTTATTAAAAAAAAATGGCTCACGATACTACGCTAATTAGTTATCAGTAAAATACGAGCATTTACTACATTTTTATAAAAAAAAAACATTTCCGTAACGATATTAAAGGTCTCAGTCGGCTGTAATGAACCACATAAAATCATAGGAAGGGAAGCGCATCCACTTCATGTAGGCATTACACCTTAGGTAATTGGCCATAAAAATAATAGATGAGGTTCTTCTACGAAACAATAAAAATTCTTTATTTATTGGACGGAATAAATTTGTACGTATCGTTTGTTGTAAAAAATTATACGATGAATGATTTTGCAATGGACGTAAATTATATTTGATACATTATATCTAATTATATTTCCTTGTCTTCCGTTACTAAAATTGAACTTATTTTTAGATATCATGTGAAATTAAGGCTACTATTCAGATTAAATTGACCAGATGAATATACATACAGTGGTGGACAACTAATTAAAGACACCTTCTGTTTTGACACATGCAGCACAATAACAGTGTTATCAA
>LGAG01000003.1:2185931-2218849 GCA_001278395.1 Lerema accius
TTTTAATAGGTTAACAGATCAACATGTTAACCGTTTATATCGGTTATCCTTTTTTAATGGGTTTTCCGATCTCTGATTGTAAAAGCTTATTAAAGCTTAATTATTCTTAATGCAAAATAAAACTATTAAAGAAATAAAATTCTTACGTAAATGTGGATTAAGTAAATGCTTAACCTACATAACTAGTATATGTATAATATGTAGATAATATTTATAAAAACTTTCAAAATTTTTAGTCATGTAAATAGTCGAATAATTCTCTACATTACATATGAGAAGGTATATTGAAATATTTAATTCAACACGTATACTAACCAAAGAGTATTTTAACACTAGTTCAAAATTTCCATACCTATTATACAATGGAAGCAGGTAGGTACACCTGTACGCAACAGTATTCCTGACAAAACCTTGTCCCCGATCAAATTGTGAGCTCTACCGTCGGTTCATTTCCTTTTTGTTACGTAAAGATCCCTCATTTACATAAATTTACCTATTGTTATTCCCGAGACCAAGCCATCTTCGCAAGACGAAGGAGCTTCGAGAAACTTATTCCTATAGAAAAGGAAATTTGATTCGTCGATACGACAGAGGCCGTATCGGAAACGAGTTAAATAACAGACCTATTCTGTTCCTTTTGTTTTCTTCAGCGTTCGGGGAAAATGATGGAATAAATAACAAACGACTCGGTGGAATATTGATGACGGGCTTGAGATGCAGAGCCTTCAATTTTAGTGCTTGTTAAATGCCTACTCAGCTTTTACCTCTTTATTAGTTTCTATAAAGTGGAAATTGAAGTAGGTACTTATTAACGACGAGAATATAAATTCACTTGCAAAATTTCTTATTATAATATTTTTCAGTTTACGTAAATGATAATACCGCATAAGAAACGAGTTCACTGGCTATTGGCACTGTTTTTATAAATTTAATATATAAATTAGAAAATAATCAAAAATTGTACCTTCAAAATGGCACGGTTAAAAAAGGCAGTAGGTACTGTCTAGTAGTTTTCCGTAATTTGTTTAGGTTTTGAAATAGGTAGGTACAGAGAATATAAGAAGTAAAAAACTTTTATCCAAATTAAAGCTTCAAAAAAGGGAAAGTTCCCAACGTTAATACTCTATCTCGGCTCAGACATTGACAAGTTAATGAAAGACATTTGTATGTAACGGACTGAGCAAGTTTCCTTTGGACTTAGGCATATGTATCTATTACGTATTATATTATGTACGATATGTTATATAGCATATTTTAATAAACATGCCAAAGTCATTAAAAATAAATAGGTATCCATTTAAATATTTTAAGTGGTATATCTAATGTCCACAATTAAATGCTAATATGCACTATATTAAGGAACTATAGCTACTTTTGGATTAATATTCTAACCATTTCATTTCACAAAAGTGTGGATTTTAAGATGCTAAAAAATAATGTTTTGTTGATGGTTCAAAACTTTGCTTGAATAGATACCTCGTATTATTAATACAGAAAAAAGTTTTAGTCAAATATTACAATTTACACAATAAAATTAGTTGCTACCTGTTACTTCCATACACATCGTTATAACTCCTTAATTTCCAATATTACAGATGAAAACCTTTACACCTAAAATACCGTAAGTCTCTATGTGTCTAATACTTTATATAGAACACGTAATAAGGCCCTCAGATTCTATTTCGTCAGAACGGTTACCCGTGGCATTTGCCCGGAGAGGTGGCCATTCAGCTGAGCCAAAAGCCCCGCCTCCAGTTCAAATAAACTGAACGTAGTTTTCAGAGAGAGCTCCAGCGTTTTAGCTGAGTCGTAAAGCGAAACATCTCAGGCCCGTTGCCACGAAACTTGTAGCGACATCTATATTCAAATTTTTCGTCAGACTATCACCCAACCTTCGTAGGTAAGGTTTACATCTGTATAAAATACGAAATGAATTTTATTTTAGAACATAGATACGGTTTTATATGAGTCTGAAGTTTCGTCTGTAAGTAAAGCTAACGGTTGGAATGAAACGCTTTATGCGAAATATAATATTTTGACGTTGTAAGTAGTAATTTTTTTTTAACTTAACCTCAGAGAATATTGTGATTATGTAGGTACATACTAAGTTACCAATTTTACTTATTGTAATTAGTTACATTGCTACTCATGAGTTATTAAGATCCTTAAATCTTTAATTTTCCATGGTAGGTACCTACTCAAATGGTACCTACAATTTTCTCTGATCAGTCTAGCAAACAAGAACCCTTAAATACGCAATTGTAGATAATTGCTATAAATTGATAAATGTATATAGGTATCTATTTACAATAGCGTGTAATACGCTTTGAACTTACCGACTAATTAACATCTTACATTGTATGCTAAAGCTGCTATACCACGCAAATGAATGTAATGAAGGATCTTAACGCATTAATTAACGTACAAATTGTTCGCGTCAGGCGAGTTAACCAATGGCTTTATAGTGCCTACTGGAACCGCTGGCACTTTTATGATAATTGAATTGCTTTGGATATCAGATAACTATCAATCGACATATTTAATAAAATTGCAACAAATGTGGTATTAATATCGTTTAACAGGCCGGGTTAATGTAGGTAGCGTGAAAAAAACAAAATCAGGAAAAATTGTAGTACCTATGAAGGATGAATTTGAATTTGTTTACTTTTATATTCTCCTCCGTAATTATCTAAAGCACCTTTACAAAACAGGGGTAGATTAAAAAAATGTGTGCATAAGTGTATCATTGATACCAACATGAATAAATTATTTTTGATGTTATTGAAATCATACTCTGGAATTTTCTATAGATTTTTTCTTATTAGGTATAACTACTTGTCCTGCACTATAAATTAAACTTTAACCTTTCCTATTTACATGTAGGCTTCAACAAGGCAGGTATTTTGTTTCCAGTGAAAGTGAGTAAAAAGTTAAGAAACAGATCAAGTCATGACTTTCATTTTCATGGCAAAATTTTGTAGGTATAAATATAGATATAAAGTATGTATTCCTATTCCAAATCTCTGAACTTTTCGACCTAAAGCATTGTGAATAGAGGCGTAAAACAGCGAACAACCATTCATTTAAGGCTGTTCAAGTTACGTCAGAGGCATGAATAAAGATGGTCGGCCGGAAAAATAAGAGGGATATTCTAAAGAAAAAGTTTTTACGCAAAAGAGAGGACGTCTAAGCATTGGATTATCGTCCGACGGCGACAAAAAATTTACGGAAATTTACCACATAAAACGTAATTGTAATTTAATCTTTGGCTCCCTGCTGGTATACGGTAACTTCGTAATTAGATGAGCGTTATACTTTCTTTACTTAGATTCGTTATATTAAATTATAAAATCTAAAAATAAATTAGGTACTACTGGATTGATATTAAAACTGACCCATTTGCATTTGGTAAATTTTCATACCTTAAATTCTTTCACCGACATTCATTTCATGCTTTCATAAATTCTAATACCGACACTAATTTATCTATTAGTACATTACACTTATTATGTTTTTAGAACAAACATACTAATCTAGCTAAGCAAACTGTTTAAAAATGCTTATAAAAACAGTTGATCCAATCAATTCAGTTAAAAAGCGTCAATCGTTAAATCTCCTAAGTTTAAGACATAATTTTCACACGCATACTTTACCTACGTTAGATCGAACGGATGTTCTTATAATTATTTTTCACATATGGGGTGATTCGTTCCGGGACGTTAGCGATGCCCGGGGCCGGGATAAATCCGGGACGAGTAACGAGATCTCCGCCTCACCGTGAAATTGTGAAATTACCGGGACGACGAAACACAAAATACTGCTTCATTTTCTGCTCGAGAGTTTTATCTCTGCTGCAGAGTAAAAAATATTCATATCTGCTAATAGGATATTTGAACGTAAATTGCGGAAAAGACTATGTACCTACCTCATATGTACCTATATTTTTATCTATTTAGAGACTAAGCAATGTGGTCCATTTTACAAAAGAGCATAATTGAACAAGGGCGAAATTTAAGTACATAAATATCTGTAATCTACTGTAGGTAGGTACCTATATACAATACTGTAGACGTAATAAAATAGAGATTAGTCAGTCGGAAGAAAAATACCAATGACCGAATTATCTATTGGTTAGCTACCTACTTTTAACTTAGATGTCTGATAATATCATCTATAATTTATATAGTAGGTACCTAAGTACCTAGGTATTACATAAACTCAATTTTCCTAAAGCAAGCCTAAAACTAAACCCCAATGTGGATGTGGATTACCTACTTTATAAGTTCCAGAACGTATATCTACCAATATTAAAGAAGCCTCAGACAGAGAGAGGCTTATCAGAATTCAATATCTTTATTTGGGTTGGAAAAGGATGGTGCACTCACAACTTAAGTAATCGCGACGAAACAATGTTGCGTCTTAACCAAACACAATATCAACACAAAGGTATAAGCTCCATTTGCGAACAAACAAATTCAGACTTTAACTTATTAACAGAAGGATTAATATACGCTTCAAACATGTAATCTTAAAGCTTGTTTATCGCAAACAAAACGTACAAATGAACACTTGTAACTGCTGCTTACAATGTATGATCTGTGACAAGTGAAAATGTCGCGTCGAACATTCTGCGTATTCCCTCATTTATATTCATATTGAAACCCGTAATACCTGATTGATAAAAAATTCAGTTTACGACTCCCGATTATTTAACAAATTAACCTACCGCAGTTGATCACGATAAAGAAATATCGGAGTAACAATTTTAATTAGTCGGCTTTTATTTTTGAGGAAAAATTCTTAAATTTGATAATTGTATTGTATCCACATTTCTAATGATTAACGATAAACTAGGTAGTATTATTTTTTTATTTGAATAAACATAATTACCTATACCAATAGTGACCAACATTTTACCTACCTACCTACTTACGACTTACATAAAAATATCTTGTTAAAACAGCGACAGTTGGGTATTTTTTAAATTAAGAAATTCAAATTTAGAAGTAAAGGTTTGTTCATCATTAACCTGCTACGATTATCGCTCTATACAGCCATGAATCGAACGTCCCTGATATCGGTTCATAAATCAACCGGGATCGCGCCGCCCCTTCCCGTCTCGTTCCAATCCAAAATGGCCGACGCTCACTCAGCTGATCAGCTCCGTTCCTTTTTGCATTCCGACCATTTTGAATCGGACGCCCGGACGGTAACTTGTGAAAACTGAACAATATTATAATGTAAAGAATGTGTTGCATACCTTTGTTTGTGATTATTATCTGTTAATGACATAATGAAATGTTTTATTAGCAATTGAGAGATTTAACAAGGAGCCTTTGCACAAACTCCTCTCAAAGTTGTTAATTAATTTTGTCTTTAAATATCTTTTAAACGTCCTGTATCTATTTATACGAAGACCAACCTACTATTGTTTTTCATTTGGTTCACTTTAAAAAAAACTTTACTAACCGAAATTGAATACCTACTGTAAAATTTAAAAAAAATGTTTTTTTTTAATTCAACAAAGCCAGCTACGTACCGACCTGCCTTACGAGTATACCTATTCGAAAATCTTAGTAATTCTTAGAAACGGCTTACAATTTGTGATGATGTCAGACATTTACGTACTTACGACACTTTGTTTTCTTCATCCAGAGTGACCGTCTCAATCCGACAAATGAAGACAGTTTGGATGAAGTCCAAGATAAAGTTACAATGTTATTTGTTGTTTGTGTAGACACTAGCTGCGTTATTGTTTGCGAACACGCAAACTTTGAGAATAAGAATCGAGTTTGCAGAAGTATCTCATAATCTATAAATATCTACGATAGACTTGTGTGATATTAGTCCTACAATAAACATCGCAGTGGATATTCTTAAACTATGTCTTGAATAAATTTAGGTACCTTTTAGGTCACCCGTTAAAATAGTCATATTTTGTTCCAAGTTTTCTTTTCTTAAGAAGTCATTTTAAAATATGAACAATCGTATTTCTTATTAGCTAAAGATATTCTTTCCTCACTTCATACTCCGTTCTCGAGCAATTTCGTGATGAACGAGCGGGTTCAGTACTTGACACGGGTCTACGTGAATTTAATAACTCTATAATCTCCTCGAGGCATAATATTTGAGTGAACTCTGTAGGTACAAGTTGGCTTATTTGGTTATTCCATCTTTATGATATTAGGTTAAGTTCCTCCGAAAGGATTAAGGAGGCTCTCAATTCGGCGCTCCGGGCTGAAATAAATTTAACGTTCAAGGAGCTTACGAGGAAAAACTTGTGACGCACGGCCGGTTTAAACCTTAAGCCTCTAAAAATTTCTTATGATAACACCGAGTATTATCTTACGAGTAAAAGCAGCTAGTAGCCGAAGGCCGTTAATTTTTAGATTACTTTATTACCTACCTCCATTTTATCTTTTAGACCTACTTGCTACCGAAATCCGGTTCAGCGCACAATAGGTTTCTAATAGACACAGTAGTAACATTCAAATTTAAGCAGTAAATTCCGAATTAACTGACTCAATGACCTTATAAATTGTCATAAAACAATATCATATATTTTTTGGTAGCAATATTTATTTTATTAATTTCGGTTTCTAGGAATTGAGCAACAAAGTAGTTGGTTGTATTTATATAGGCACTAATTGTCTGTTATTTTTGGTTACAAAATTAACATAGCTAGTATATTTCAATGTAATATACCTACAGGTATCCTTAGTTACCTACCAGTAAAAGTATGGTCACTGCATAATCAGATCGAAGCGACAAATTAGGTAATAATGTAAGGTACGGCCTTTAAAAACTTAATTTGAGTGCATTAAATGCGCCCTCGATGTTACTGTCGGCATATTAATTGCCATGTGAAATGTAGGCCAACCCACATGACATCGAATGTGGGTGGTTACTAAAATAGGTGGAAACGTGTAGCATAAATGTGGCTTGGAACTTTCAGCTCTGAATTCTTTTACTCAGGTCTCTAAAAATATTCTTAATAAAAATTTTGCTAACAATCACAATTTCTAAAATTTTAATTAATAAGTAAATTCTGAGATAGGTATGCCGTATTAAATTTGTGTTAAAAGATTTTTAGATTATGAGTATTGAGATTATTTCATTAACTAAAAGCAGTGTTATGTTGTCTTGTTCATTGACACCAAAATTATTTTCAAAACAAAGTTATACTCTACGTACTTATCTACCTTTGTTTTTCATCATACGTTATATTCCCTACAAGCAAAATTATGAGTACGCAATATTTCATACCTATAAATATAAGCTACAGCGAGAATACACGGTAATTGGAACGAATCTCTCAATATTTTATTTTCCGCCTCAATTTTATTTTATTTCACTGAGCGGAGCGCCTCTAGCCGAATGGAAGGTAATTGTGGGCTTCGTTCTGAAGGGTTCACTTTGGGGAATAATTGTGCGGATACAGACTTCGGGAGCGCTTAATGTAAGGTTTCGTCGAGCCTCCGCCATTTTACTGGTCCCGTATTATGCTTACGTTGTGCTGGACCAAGGACGAATATTATCTCGGGAATGAGTTTCGTAAAAGCGGCAATGGGAACTAATGAGGCGATGGGTCCCTCAACTTGTTTTGTGAATATACAGAGGGTATTACTTTAATTTTGTTTACGAGTCGACGATTAACTTTGATGGTTATTATAGAAGAGCGTTTTACTGAATATTGTTTAGACGAAATGTTTAAACAGACATACTTACTGTAAGTTTATATCTTGTTGTAATAAAAGATGTTAATAGATTCATGAACTCAGCTTAGTTGTATAATAATGACTCTATTAAGTAATCGAGTAATCGAGATGATAAGTGACACGGTTAGTGACGGTAAATCGACGGTTGCAGTTAGAATATCAACTATGCATGTAGATACAGAATAAATAAGGGGCTTTTTATATGTTTTTCTACGTACCTACCTACTTGGTTATGTTGTTATGTTAGTGACGTAGGACACTGTAAATAATTGCTTAATTTCCATTGACAGTAGGTACAGTTTTTCTTTGAATACACGTGAAAGTATATTAGTATATTCGATACATAGAATATACATTTCTTTATACATTAAAAATGCTCATAAACTAAGCAGAAAACTAAATAATAAAGTAATAAAGTTGTACTTACCGGGACGCGGCAGGGAAGCTCAACCCACAGCACATTGCACACAACTGAATAAATTAAATAATGAAAAGCAAACCAACAGTCCCCGGGCTTCCAAGTTTAAAAATGCACTGCACTCATTTACTTCGGTACCAGGTCAACCTGATCTCCCAAACAACAGTCTCGGATAGAAGCAACTCTTTGGCAAGGTCTTCAAATAATCTGGCTCGGTTTCAATATTATAAGAATAAACTTACGTAAGATAAACATAAGGACTATTAGCGTAATAATATTTTATGCTTTTATTTGCTGAGAGCAGAGAATTATTTTCATTTGATCCTCCACGTAATGTTAGTACGTAGTAAAGTTCGTTTTAATTCGGTATTCAGTCTGCTTTCTTTCCGTTTTTATACCAAATTAATATTTGTTAAGAATTCGCCTTGGTAACCTAAAGTATACCTATAGATAAACACGCAGGTAATCTACTATAAGATTTCAATTTTTTACAATTTTTTAGAGCCCTAAATATCAGCTAAAGAAACGTAGGTAAAAATAGGATCGTACCTACATCTTTATTAAGGCATAATTTCTAATTTATATCCGAAGAATAGAGAAAGCCTCACTAATTTATTCTAATTAGTCGAAAGCACATCCCTAGACGACAGTGAAATGGGAATCGGAAAAACGTCAATGAGCCGTTGCCCAAATTTAATAACTTTCTATTCCCGGATCGAGGGATTAGTATCTCGGCCCCATTTGAATAATTCCAACATTGATATAAGCTAAAAACTTTTTATATTGCACTTAGAGATTCTTACGATATAAGTTACAGACGTAAAAGTTATATCAACACAACGGATTTGGTCCAATTCTTGAGGAAATGTTTTTGCTTTTCCTCTTATTTTCTGTTATTGACCTAAAAAACAAAAAACAAGGCTTTATAAATTATGTTAATTGGTAAACGTACAATGTCTTGGGAATGATATTAATAATATCATCCATTTTATTTAAATGGTGCCAAGATAGCCTAAGGCCTTAGATACTGTCGAAATGTACTCGTATAATTTAGAGGCAATTTCTAACGTTATAAGTCCTAACGTGTCCTAAGTCTACAAGCCCTTACTACACAGACTCTATATCTACTCTATGTCAAAATATGCGCTTAAATTTAATTATGGTATAGGTAAAACAAGTATTTGAAAATACTCTAAGTACTTATGTACACTAAAATCCCTTACATCCCATGAACCAATCATTGCATTCTATCTTCCAATAATCAGATATTAACACCTACACCCGATAAAATCAAACCCCTAAGGCATTTTACAAACAAAAACAAACCCACACAATTCTTTCATATGCGCTATAAAACCCAACTATGATGTTTCTACAAATCAGTCATGCGTGACTAACAAACGACTTGGGAGTTCCGTAGTATTTAATACGATTTCTTCTTTTTCTTGCAAAACTTTTTCATTTTATCTTTAAAATAAAACATTATCTACACGTAAATTTAATTACAGCTATTGATTATGGAAAGTAAAAGTAAGTAGGTAGTTTAGTTTATTGACTTCGAGTGAGGTAAACCTGCACGTAAGAAAATCGTTCTTTGGATATTATCCTATACGACTTTTGACAAGGAATCTTATTGCAAATGTGCAGTAGGACCTAAAGTTTCATGTCAATTTACAGTATAAATCACACAACAACATTAATTAATAACCTACGAGTACGTTTCTGAAATGTCAGAATCATCCAAATCTAACCACAATATCTTTAAACTTTGTCTAGATGCCTTTCTGTTGATAAAAAATATTAATTGCGATTACCTTCTGGTTTTTCTTCACTCAAATCAGAGTGGAACCTTACAAGCAGAATAGATTCCTTATTAACATACGTATTAGATAAACGTTATCATGTCTTAATTAGGCAACATACTTAGTTTTTTAGTGTTATTATGTTCATCGATTTGATTTGAAAATTAAACTTCCCATTATGGTCGGTTATTTATGAACGCATAACGCCGTAGCTTGTTTTGTTAACCATTGGAGATCTTCATTAAATAATATAAAAGTGAATTTCATTTTAAGTCTATATTTTTTATATTTAATTTTATTTTGTAAAAACAATCGAATAGTGAATAGTAAGAAGTCAATTTAGTGAAAACAGGTATATAAGTAGGAATAATAAATTAGGTGTATGTAGATGAGGTATAGGTATGTACGGAGTCTGTTTAGTAGGAAAAGTTACAATATACCTCTATATATACTTCAGTTGTTTTTAGGTAGGTACCTACCTAACATAATATTTAGAGTCAAAAACTGTTTAGTTAAGAGCTTACTAAGAAGTTAGTTAAGAGCATACTTAAGATAAACACTAGATGAGGTTACTAAAGATCATAACTCTTAATTTATGCTTGGCAGATAATAAACTACCTAAGTACCTATCTACATTTGAAAACTATATTAAAAACGTTATACAGCAGTTCCAACCGGGATTTTTTCCCATCATGTAGGATCTAAATAAAAATGTTTAAAAAATCAAATCAAGATCATCCGCGCCAGAACGAGTTCGAATCCACTAGTAAAGCGACCGATATCATTATTATGCGCCTATAAAACAAAACACAGTTAACTTCCGTATTAAGTTTGGCGTCCACCAGACAATTTTACGGTAAAAAAATGTAAAAGCTTAATCCAATTACGACCGTATACGTTAGCATTAGGGACATGCCATTACGTACAACGACTGCACATCAAAATGGGCTGCAAATTGGGAGTGCTCATTTGGTGCCAACGTTATTTTTGCATAATCAACTCGCTTCGCAGTTTCGATGCAAATGTCTGCCACTGGCTTCCTAATGAATTTTGCGAAACAGGATCCCGGTGGGAGAGTTTATTTAAAGCCATTTCACTGGGGATAGCGGTTGGTCGGTTAAATTATTGGCATGTAGTACAAAGTCGGATAAAGGTTGCCAGAACCTACAAGCGGTTGTCAAACTGTACGTAAGAAAATTTAAGGTATTTTCTATGACGTAATCGTAAAGTATGTTTAATGTTATCCGTACAAATGTATATATACACGGATAGAAATGGATACTAACTAACAACTCGATATCACGTGATACGAAAAAATAACATGGGAACTTGGGAAGTTACTTTCCTACTAAATATTCATAAACGCGAAGACGAAGCAACCTGACGCCGTCCGACGTCACATCGCTTCAAAACTCGACCCTATAATATAAATAGACACAACTGTCAAAGGGTCGAATAAGAATGTCAATATTATGAGAACCTTCCAACTCTTAAGCCGTAAATAAGTATGGTATGTCAAGATACCACGTGTAGGTGTAACCTGTAAGAGATGCGGAGAGCTCAAATTATTACGTAACGAAGTGTATAAAAACTATAAAGGTTCTGTTGATCTGTTAAAAATCTCTTTATACATTTATACAGTCATCTCTATAATTTAAGTTCTTTAATTACTGTTGGTTTACTAACTCTTAAACCATTTCTTCACATAAGTCTTGGGAGGTCTTAAAACACTCGAGTATCAAATCAATCATAATAGTATGTTAATAGCTGACATATAACCGTCTCTTAAACATCTACCTATCTCTGTATACATAATTTTACTGTAACTAAACGTCATTGGGTTCAAACAATTTCTATCAAGTGGCAGTACCGTGTTTAACAGTAATTTGGTTCAAAATCGACGTCATATCATCTGGAATAAGTATCAAATTACGTAACATTTTCTTTTTGTTTTACAAACAGACACGAACGGACGAGATATCAAATAAGCCGAAGGCTCGCAGGCGTCGACAGCCAATGACATACGCTGAGCAAACGCGTGCCGACTTACAACTATTGGTTTGTACATTAAGTTTGGTGTAAATCTACAAGTGACAGCGTTTTCTATAACTAATACCTTAGTTTATTTACTTTTATATAATAACCACTAAAATTGATGCATTAGGGATTAGTAAATTATAATGCATTTTGTTAAGTGTAAGCTTTTTTAAACCGACTCTTGTTAAAAGCATTTAAAAAACTCTAAAAAGTAGTAGTCTTCATTGTGGTGGCAAAGAAGGAATAACGAAATAATTAATCGTAAGAATATTTTTATCACGATATAATAATTATAATAAGTAGGTACATAAAATATATTACCAGTTTGGGAGTCACGGCAGACTAATTTACATGGAATATTTAAAAAATAAATTTAAATTAAATTATATCAGATTTTATGTTCTCTATTATATTTCTTAGTCTTTTTGAATATCAAATAAATGATGTACAATTCTTTTTAAGTCATTATGGTCCCATAAATTTAGTTGAATAAAGGCTTCTTTATTTTTATATCAGTTTTTAAATTACTATAAACATTGTCACGATAATTAATATCAAAGCTACGAGTATGTTATTCGGCCTAATTAAAATTTAGGTATATAAAAATTCCTACAATTTTATCGCGTCTGCTTGTGACTTAGACAGAAGGGCTACACAAATACCTACCTACGTACGTGAAGGTTTTACGTAAGCTCTAAATTTATTTCGGTATCCTAGTTATGAACCTCAAGGTACATATCTTTGTAATGATAAAAATAAACGAGTTTCTCTGGAATGACACCCCTTCTACATATTATCACAAGGTGTGGTTTATTGAAATTCGGTATGGATGCAAGGATATATCGCGTTGAGTTTTATATTAACCGTCACGCCCACTATGATGATAAACGTGATAACTCTAATAGATGAAGTAACTAATTTATGGATTTAATACGTACCTATAATTATATTGAAATCATAATTATGTAGATATCGCAAATATTATAACATCAACTGCGGAAGTATGTAGGTATAGATATACAAAAAATAAAAGATTCAATCATTCTAGTTTCGCTTTCACAGCAGTGGTACTCGTAGATACAATTTTAAAGTAAATGTTTCTAAGAGTTGGATAGTGAGGTAATTTGTAAGCGGAGAAGACATTCTTCGTCAAATGCGTCACGTAGGACAACAGCGACACTGCTCGTCGCCGACGCCGTCGCCAATCTAAATAATTGACAGGGTCCGATGTCCAACAGACTACGTAACTCTTCGCAGAAAAGAGAACAGGGGATGAATAGAGATGTACTTGTCAATTTATCGCGCTTAAAAGTAAAAAATAAACGCTTAAAAGTGTATATAAAAAGCGTAAATAAGCTGATAAAGAGATAAGTTAATATTACTCGAAAATAGTATATTCAAAATTTACATTAACATTTTTTTGCTTTCTTACGTTTATTAAGTATTTAAGTACTTGTTACGGACATTTTAATGATAAAAAATATCGTTTAATAGTATATTTAAAGTCGGCTTAAAGTTGTACAGTTTGGGAACCAGTTGTGTTATATTATTTTGTAACAGAATTATTTTACTTCAGATCTTATGATTTTTATAAAAATACGATGTAGAGTACCTAATATAATTTCAAATCGTGATATTTGTCGAAATAAATTTTACAAAGTATATTTTTGATATAATATAAAAAATATATTTTCTTCAGCTTCGAAATCGACTCTACGTTTTTCTTTTCATCTATATAACAGTAAAGGGTGGAAGTAAGGAGTAAAAAGACGAAAAAAAGTATTATTAGTCTGTTACCGAAATGGAATTGGAGCATTTTGCGGAGAAACTTTCAGAGAAAATTCGCTTGCATCTCACTACGCTTTACTTAGCTCGGCAACCATCATACTTTTACCGCGGTTAGGTACCATTTAAGACAATTTCGGGGAATGGAATAAAATAATATTCGTGCAGCGTGTTTTGCTGTATTTACGCTTCGCCTTTCGTGGAATATTATGTTTCAACCTAAGTAAATTTCTTGTAAACAACTTGTAGGTATTAACAACGCTCTCCGTCTTGAATTACTAAAGTAACTTTACGAGTACGTTGCTAAGAAACTATTTATCTAGCTGGTTTTAATTAAACCATTCACACACATTTCTTTACCCACACACATAACACTTAATCATTATGTATCAATAGCAATTTACTTTTCTATTCAACTCATTCTGAATTAGGGCGTAGATAATTGACCCGCCAGTTCGGCTATTTCAGAAATTGAAATGTCAAGATCGACGTTATGAAGATTTGATATTATTATAATATTTTCTTTGAAGACACCGCAAGGACGGATGGCGAAGGGCAAAATAATAATGTCTGGAGAGGATGAAGCTTCATTGTAAAACTATTCTGAGGGAAAAGTTACGATCGCGACAGGTGTGATGTCGAATTAACTTCTTATATAAGGTACCTTTTTATACAGCGGTCTACTTAATGAACGCGAGGGGTCTTTGTAATGAAACCACAATATACCCCGGAGTTCCTTCAACCTGCGTCTAATCTCGAGACTGTTTCTATTGTATTATATATTTTATTCACGTATTTGTTAAATTCTTAATTAAAGAAATAACTCGCAGACTTTGTGGCCGACAAGATCATTTATCAGACCCACCTGCAAGTCGCAATAAACTCTTATTGAGTTTCACGTTAATTCACGTGATAAATACCTGCAACTAAATTAAATATCGATTAAAATACCATTGGTTTTCGAGTCACATAGATGATGTTAACGGATAATAAAGTTCTCAGGTTTATTTTAAAGATACTTTCGGATTGAAAATACGTTTGATCATATAGAGTGCACAATTTTCATCCAAACGTTTTCATTCGGACGATGACCTCGAGTTTTGTGCAATTCAATTGTCGCTCCGAATGAAATGAGAAAATTGTGATGTATGAAATGAGAAAGCAAGGAACGTTGATGGAACTTACAGTCGCGATGTTATGATTGGTGGGTATATATTTCATTCAATTTACAAGCGGATAGAATGGCCGGACGTTGTATAGTAAACTGTATGACCCCGTATTGCAGTCATAACTAATTGACGAGTGTCTTTACAACAATAGGTAATATTTATTATGTATGTTATTATGGTTCATGCCGTTTGAAAGTTACTCTCGAACAAAGCTATCATGACATAATTAGGAAATAGACTTTAATAAATAATTAGTTTTTATCGTTTCTTCACGTTAGCATTTTTTAACATTGATCTAATACATGAGAGGTGTTTGTTATTTACGGTGTCAGAAACAATAACGTAGACACATAATATAGAACTTTTCATAAAATTTTAATAGTAGAAAAATCGCATCTGTGTATGTTAACATAACATTAATGTTGATGGTAAAACCTCAAAAACTTAAGTTAAATAACAGGGGTAAATGCGTTTACCGAGTACAGAAGTCCCATAAGGTAGTGTCTCAACAAAACGCCATAAAAATTAATTGAACCGCGCGAGAATGTCATCGTAACGATAAAATTACAATTCTCGGAGGCGCCAGATGCAAGCAGCTTTATAGCAAACGCGCAAATTGAAGCGTGGATACAGACAATTGTTTCAAAGTTATTGTTTTTCTATTAAAGTTAAATTGTGAGACATTTGTTATTACACCATAATGTATATTGTATGCTCTGCCTTAATATTAAAAAAGTGTGAATAACCTTTTGATCTTCCATACTACGTGCAAGGGTGTAGTTAGTCTGATTAAATCTGAAAATGTTACTTACACCAAGCGCATTTTAATTTGAAACGCAATTCCTACAATACTGAATATTTTTGAATTTTATTTTTTGCTTATTGGTAAGGTAAGGTGGGGTAAGATTAACACGGGGCAAGACTAACACTGTCTATTATCTCGATACGTATAGCTTAAATACGAAATTCTTCCAGTCTCTAAGATAGAACAAACGTAAATGTTCTCGGCTTAAACACACACATGTCGTTTCTTCAAGTGCATATCGAGATAATAGACAGTGTTAGTCATGCCCCGTGTGTTAGTCTTACCCCACCTTACCTTATACATATTTTTGCCTGAATATATGACAAGATTTCATGAGGAAAAAAGGCGATGGTAAAACTATTATGACTAGGTATTTAGTATTCATCCAATAAAGCGCACAATAGGCAAGGAATAAACCGTCGGTACTTACCATTAAGTTAGGTGACAACCGTGTTGCCATACCTATCAGATTATATCATAAGCGTTTTTGGATCCGATTTGTTTGAGCATGGTGCTAGGTGACGTTCTAGCCAAAGTTCATTCCCCTGTATGAAATATGCAGTAGGTAGAGTCAATTATGTTCAATGACTCTAAGTAAAAAAAGGTTTATGTCATACTCATAGGAAATTTTATAAAGAAACTAACAGGCTTAGGAACCTATTGATAAAAATCTTTTAATACACGACTGGTCGGAATTTAATTCTAGGATGCATTAATTTATTTCTTACTTCAAAATTAAGAAACAATTTACTGTTTACTCTGTGCTTACCTACTCTATGTTTATTATTACTGAGTCTCATTGAACTAATTAAGACATTGATTTAAATTAATCAATGTTTAATATTAAAGGGGTAAAAGAATTACATAAAACATAACTTTGTGTCTGTAATGTGTAAAAGTTTCATCAAATTACTTTAAGTAAGTACTTATTAGTCATACATAAACTATTTCACGTCTCAGTAGACGCGAATAAATGAAAGTGGTCGTAGCTATTTGCTTACGTAAATTCTTGAGTGTAGTACACGTCTCGAACCTATTTTAGCAACAAAGTATTGATTGGAAAAGCGAAGACAAATGTTTTACTAAGACGACATAAGAAGATAGGTAGGTAGGTAGGTATATACTTCACTGAAACATAGAATAGGATAAATACCATTTATATACCTCTGAGCTTACCTAAATTAAAACCGAACAATTTGTAGTGCATAATTTATTCTCTAATACCTAACCGAAATTCGTTTTCTCTACGTATGAGCATTTCGCCCTATAAATTAGAAGGTTTATCACTAGTTGATATACGAACCAGTATGTATAAAGACATCAAAGACCGTTCTCCATACTTCATGTCGTAATAGAGATGGCCCACAAGCAACAATGTTTCTGGAACGTATTAGACTCCGCGGGGAATCATACAACAAAATGCGGTTTAGGTATTTTCGTTCAACATTTTTGTTTTTGTCTACATTGTAAAGTATTGGATTAATGTTGACCGCTCACATAATTAACGTCAATTTCAACTGTACTTATTTCTTTGTCGTAACATAGTTGCCAAATCCATTTATAAATAAATACATTCTGACAAATTATAAACATATATTTTCATGTCATTAAATCACTGGGGATATCGAACGAAAAATTTATTTCACCAATTATATTCCAATATAATTATGTTATATACCTACATTTATCTATAAATATGTCTAAAATCCACCATATCTTTAATCGTAAATATTATGTCTATTACGAAGTTTTGGTTAATTAACACATCCATTATGGCTACATTACAAGAAAGTGAAGAATTTTCCATTTAAAATTTTGTGAGCATTCCTTCACTAGTATTTATGTACTTTGGCCACAACTAACCAGTTAATGAAGTTACGTTGATATTAAAAAGAAGATGCTAAAGATATTTTTAATTTAAGCGCTAATAACGTGATTCCAGCTACATTGTAGGCGGACGATTGGTTTAATTAAAATGCATGCATACATTAAGTTGGCTGATATGTTAATTGGTACCCGTATAATATACAGTATAGTATCTCTGATATACTCGCCATATAACTATAGCTGTAATAGTGACAGTGAGTAATACAGATTTATCATATATCTAATTACTGCTTATAATTTCTTTATTGAGTTATGCACATTACATAATGTTGCTTTATATTATGTCATCTGCCAAAGGTCTACTAGATTTTCTACTTCAGTGGAATGCTCAACTTTTACTGTACCTTTGAAAAGCTTATTTTTGCTTGTATCTACTTTAATGGAATCACAGCCTTATATTTGCTGTATGTACAGATTTGGCCTCGTAAAATTTTACTATTAACATAACTGCCTAAAAGTGATAGGTATTTTTAAGATGTATCATGATATATTTTATTGTAATATTAAACGTTTTGTTTAAAAAATATTGGACTAAAGAAATAATCAATTTCGATATCTACTACATAATATATTGTTCTCCATGATACACTAAAATTAATGATATTAGGTATTTGATATAAGAACTAGTCAGCCTTTTCCGCCAACTAATAAAGATCGACGTATCAAGGAAAACCAACGCGAATATGCCCGGGAAACAAAATATGTGATTCCAAAAAAACTGAAGGCTCAGTATAAATTTATAGGTCTGCTATCGGATCCACAAATTCCTATACGTAGCACGTATCTTATCTCGGGTATTACTGAAGGCTCAGGCAACGGCAAAGCGGAAGGAACGAGATCGGTAGGTACGTACAGACGGTTTGCAATAACAATAATGCGGAAACCGCGCTGGGCGACCTGCCAGAGTTCTTATCGATCCACCACCAACCTCACCAACCTAAACAGACCCCCGAAATTATCCCCCCTGACCCATTCTATCTATCTCCACTTCCGAAAAAGGGAGGGGAAAGGCAGATCATCCCTTTTTGGTTCAACGTCAAGTAGGTCAAAGGGAAAATTTACAAACACTACTCCTCGCGAATGTGGATTTTTTTTAAATAAACTGGATAAAGCTTTCCGGGTCAATGCAAATGAGGATGTTTATCCGTCGGAAAGGAGTTAAGGTATATTTGGAAGTAAAAAGTTTTTCTCTCCCCACTTCTTGTTTTGTTTATTCAGATTTTTAGATTACATTCGTTATGTGTGCCATTTAAGGTTTTACGTAGCAGAAGAATGTTTTATAAATTTTGAA
Source organism: Lerema accius (assembly GCA_001278395.1). NCBI lineage: Eukaryota > Metazoa > Arthropoda > Insecta > Lepidoptera > Hesperiidae > Lerema > Lerema accius. The sequence continues at coordinate 2,204,844 of LGAG01000003.1, forward strand.
ATACGAATTTAAGAGAGGTAGGTAAAATATTTTTTACTGAATTCACGTTTGTTATTAAAATACTTAGGTATATCTGGTTAAACCCTATACCTACTTAGAACTATTAAATACTTACTTATACTAACTATTAAGAAATTATTAAATACTTTTTTTTTCTATTAACTGTGATCATAGGCCGAATAGGTTTAACTATAAATTGCGTATAATATATTGGGTAAAAGAACAAACCTACTACACTTATCAAAGGAATAACTGATTATAAAATACTAATTATTACCTAAACAAACAATAAGATTTTATTATGTAAGAATATAAATTTAAATCTATACATCATATCAGCATATATATTATACAAATTTTACATTCTTTTATCAGTTCACTTGTCCCTCAAATAAATCAGCGAAACATTTTAAGCATAAAATGTGCGTTTCAAGTGTTGTACCCACGAAACATTACTCGTACAATGACCATTTAACTGAGACCGCCGTGTTTCTTTCCCCCTCTACTTTCCCCGACCATTTCTCGAACATCAAAGTGGATGAAAGTGTCAAGATAAATTGGAAAAGGTTTAAGTTACTCAAGAAAAGACGTCGTGGGTCGACGATTAAACGCACTTGAGATAAAATATGGAAAGGTCACTTCAGTGCTGAGACTCTACATGAAATACCTCTACATGATTTTAAGCTCTATCGGTTTAAAGTACTTTTCGAGTGTGCTTTTTCCGAAATGTAATGTAGAGTTTAACCTTTTACATCTATAAATTTGTATTTTAAAGTCAGGAGGATTTTAAATAACTACTTATATTTTTTCAAGGTAACAGAATATTTACGTAATTTTAATGAAAACTTGAAATATTTAAATAAATATTTATAATATTTATTTTGTTGGATGCGTTTAAATTATACCTAGTTAAGTAAGTTCATAATAAATCTTCTCTAAATATTGTATTTTGCCGAAATTATAAATTACACAATCTTAGTAAAGAAAATTCAAAAAATCAATAAAAAACAGATATTCCATAATTTTGTATTAAATTGTTAATTGTTTTGTTAAGAGACAACTTTCCTTGCGTGTAATACACGAAAATAAAGTCATACCTGAACGGATTTTACTGACTTAGCACCCTTTTTAATGACTTTGAGTTACAACTTTATGGTATTAAGGAGAATTGGATTATAACATGAAATAGGTATGAATTTCCATTTGATAGCTATACCCACAATTGGCAGCGTATCTATAGTACCTATAGACAGGTTAATATAAAACTTAAATTTTGTGTTATGTGTGTCGAATATTACACAACTTAGATTGATAACTAATCCGACCAATAATAAGCATGTGGAATATATTCTAATCATCCATAATCATATAGAAACACTCTATTGCTTAAGTGGGCCCTTAAGCTCAATTGGCTTAAATCCCCTACAGTAAAAATAATTTTAAAATAGGTATATTGTTTTACTTGATCATTAATCTTTAGTAATATTGTTAAATCTCAGGAAGGTCGCAGGCTATTTTTCTTTGTAAAAGCTATTTTAATTATTAAGACATTAAAACATTAGATACTTACCCTAATGAAATGAATAGCAAGGTTTTATAAAAGTGATGTAAGGTCTAGTTTATTTATTAAAACAGAACTACGACAATCACAGCCGGAGGCCTGTTACAAAATAAAAAACAACAAACTTTTAATACCTTACAAAGTTCTACTTCGCCCATTTAAAGAAATTAACGCGACATAGTTACATACATTGAACACACGCCCCAGAAAAGTAGGGATAATTAGAGTTTTTAGATGAAAACTTTCCATGGATGTGGGTTTCGTAGGCAGTAAGTACCCGTCGGCACGCAACCTTGCGTGCGCGGCTTAGCCCCGCCCTTGCTGTTTCCTCAATAATATGCTAACAGATGTAACCAACAGACAACACGACAGTTTGCTATGTTAGTATCGTGAAACTATGTAATGAGGCTGCATAGTCTCGGATATAAAGCCTAAAGCCTATTTTCAGGTTAAATAATGGAATAGACTCAAAGGTTTTTGTTGCTAAGGCGAAGACTGACTTGATTATTTTTACTAAGGAGTTATAGTCAGTAGGTATGTCTAGGTACATTTAAAGGCAAGGTAAAGGAAGGCTATGACAAGGTAATTATGTAGGTTCTTCATTCTTATGCGGCGTTACTTTTTGTTTATTTGATTGTTTGTTGACTGTAGCCACTTGCCTTCTATAATTACTTAAAATATTGTATTGGCGACTTAGTAAACATTTTTTATATGTATCATTATATAAAATGCGCAATCAGTTACCAATCTTATATAAACTTCACTAAAAATAAAAGAAAATGTTCTGTTAATTATAAGTACCTACATACAGAATTTGGTCTAGATAATTAATGTGTAGGTTCTTCGCACCTTTAAATTTCACATCTACAAATGTTAATTGTATCTAAAGTGATACTGCAATCAACAGCCAAGTAGGTAATTAGGTACCTACTTGCTTAACATAACGAATAGTTATTTCGATAACAATAAATTCTACAGCCAACTACCTACAATACCTACGCACATTTCCGTAGATAATACCTGGCAGTAAATTGGGCGAAAAAAATACCTCCGGCACACGTTTCAGTAAACAGATAGCATAATCTTTCTATTATGTATAAATTATGCATTCCCATTCACACTGTATTTCCGTAACCAAACTTGAATCCCACAAGGCGCAATGTGCGTACCTACTTTATATTCAATGTCAGTTAACTACGGAGTAGGTATAGGTATAAGTACTTACTTGTTTTGTAAGCACCAATCTGAACCGTTTATAGAAATCGAAATTGGGACCGATTCCATATACGAAACTATAGGAACCGAATGTTTGTTTTGTTCATGTTTACATACACAATACGATTACGTAGATGACATCAGAAGTAACCCTCTGATGCAATTTATATTGTAAACAAGCTAGGCAACGATTACTAATAATTATTATAGACCACTACGTATAAAAGTAAAATTAAACTTAGCTACATAAATGTAAGCGCTTATTAATTAAGGTTATAAGATGAATAATATTATAACATATTTATGGTGCATCTACATAGATAGATAGATGGATAAGTCCATGTTAAATTGTTAATTTTGGCCATGTACCTAAAGATGTTGTCCATGTAAACCTATGTCCATTTAAATTTTAGGCGGCTTTTTCCATTGATTCTTTTAACTACCTCATGAGTAGGATATTGTCGGTAAATAAGCCTATAATGCCTTACAACTACGATATATTTAAACGTGAAAATCAAGATAAATAACATTAGTAGTAGGTGCCAGGTACGTGCCAAAAATTTATTATTCAATTTATTAAACACTACAAGACGGTACTTATTTATTCTTAAGTACCTACCTACCTAGTAGGTAAATTCTCTCATTTCTGTCACAATCTTGATGGAATAATACAGGTTAAAAACACGAGAAAATTTCGTCATGATTCCTAAGATTAGTTAGCAGTTATTTAAAAGTTTCTTTGGCTTTCTAATTAAGACAGAATCGTAGCTATTTCATATCAGTATGTATGCTCAATCAAGATCTCCCAGTGTGGCAGTCAGAACAGACGACGCTGATAATTGGCTCCGATCGAGGAGCTTAATTTATTCCATGTGATGTCGTTGCGTGTGACCGGAATGTAACAAGCCGAATTGCGTAAATGTTTGGGAAAATCATTAGTTATTCCAAACGAAGAGACCTGGGTTGTACCTACTCGAGTTCTTATTGATGCTTGGAAATTTTAGACTTCATATTTTTGGATTACATTTACATTTAGATGTACTTACATTTTTTGTTTCTATCATATTAATCTACCTACTTAGATTCAGTTAACATGTTTGTATTAAAAAAAAAACTAGAGATTAATTGTATGTTGTACACGTGGTATGTATCTACCTATTATTATGCCAAAATATAGGTAAGTATATATGTTAGTTAATTCACGCGGTTTCAGTAAAAAATACGGTTTAAGTGTGCAACTAGGGACCAGTTAAATTTTACCTTCATTTGTTGAACTGATTTTAGGTAGGTATCTACGACAACTACGAACCTTCATATAAGTTATTTCTTGAGATAAATAAATAGAAGTTCAACGAACAGCCTTCAAAATAACACTGTAACAATAACACCATAATTTAACACTACTGAATTGTCTGAACACAAATCTTTGTTATCACACGTGACCTGCGACTCACTTATCACTATCACAAACACATTAATATAAAATTATCACTATCAATTAATTAATCACAAAGAATATGACTTTACTCTGTCAACCAAAAATCAGAACTAAACAATTCTTTAGCGTGCAGTCGCGCTGCTATTTTTATAGAGCATAAGAAACCGATGTCACATGACTATTGTAAATTTATATTACCCTATAAACGACTCGTCCCAGAGTATTGTACCGTAACCCTTTAAGTATAAAAAACCATGGTCCGAACTAACCTTTTTGCTCTACTTTTTCAGTAACCACAGTTACAAAATAAAGCGGCCATCATTATCACAGTTCACGTAAAAAGTGTAATGAGCAAAAAATTAACGGTTCTCCTAAACACTTTTGTTTGCGCTATTACGGGAATTATTATAAAATGTAATGGGTTGAACGTTTCTTAGTAACTTGGAAAAAATACAATGAAGATAAACCTTGCAAACGTTGGTTAGGTATGATTTGTATAATTCAATTCTGCCTTTAATTTTAGAGGGATTTCATTTTAAATGGAATAAATGTTCGTGTTAATTAAATTTCATTTTATTAGATAAATAAAGAGAGATTTCATTTTATTAGATAAAGAAAGACCTACGGCAACTTTGAGAATGTCCCTCTTTTAAATAAACTTATCTGATGATATAAGATATAGTACCTAGGTAGATACTAATCTGATATGCCTATTTTTGCTAAATTAAAATCAATGGATAAAATATGGTGTAAGGTTATTCATACAACACATTATATCAATAGGTACATATTTTAGCATGTAAACAAATATCGATTTTATTAGAAAAGTAATAAATTTACACAAGATGATGAAATTTTTCTTCTTTTTGCACTACAACCTTTTAAAGATAGACTTGAAAATGCCGGCGGCTTCAACATTCAGCCGGATACTTGTACAAGGATTTGCTAAAAACAATTTATAGTTCTCTTTGCTTTTGAAGGCAGTATAAGTCATTGGTCCTGGTAAGCTGGTAAATAGTTAATGAACCAGATATAACAGATATCCAAGAAATTTAAACACCTGTGTTGACCACTTAGGTACTTCATCAATTCACACTAAAGAAACGATGACTGTATGGATCGGTAAGTATATAAAATTAATATTAGATAGGTACCTAAGTAATATTTTAGGTAAGTATTTATTTCAGTTAGATATCTATTAAATAGGCAGAAACCTACAGTCCTACGCTTAATCAGGCTATAACTTCGATAACCGTAAGTAGGTACCCCATGTAACAAATTCATAGTGGCATAGGTATCATATTTAAAGTTGACGTAACGAATGGTATAAGATTTATAATGCTAATTATAAAATATGTCCTAAAAACGTACGCATTTATTCATACAAATCAATCCGATTATTGAATTGACAATAGCAAATAATAGCTATAAATAATATTATATTATTTTCATGGAAATAATTTCTGTCTTGAAATATTTTAAATTCTTCATTGGCGCTTATCATGGTCTTGTAGTTCTATATAAACCATCTTATATTTGTAGAAGTCGTTATCAGCGCGTCGGGAGGGGGAATTGTCAGTGTGTGGGTACGACTAGCACGTAGTACTGCCATTCGATACTAGATGGCGCTGTACGTTTCAAAGTTTAACACGGTGTTGTATTATTTACTTTTTGTATTTAAAAATATTTGTTTTATCCAGTAAACTGTGATAGATGTATTTTAGTATTATATTTTCTAAAATATTTTTTTTTGTAATTAAAATAATTTGTGGTAAATGTATTTAAATTTGTAAAAAAATAATAGTGTTTTCATAAAAAATATAAGGCAAATTGTGTGCTGAACATTGAATTTATTTATAATAATTTTAAAAATACTATATCTCCAGGCACAGTGCTGCCAGTAAACACAACGGATTTTGCTGGAACTAACAGTCTTATTATCTTAGTCAAAGGGGCCTATACCATAGCAAATTGCTCGAAGCAATAAAACCTAATCTTATAGACATAAGAACTATTATAGCAGTGTCACTGTTGGCAGTTGGGACCATATGTCAGTGGTGTATATTTAATGTTTTACATTCCTTTTACGACCAAGTAAATTGTTTTCGCGCCAACTCTACATCGCGGCATTTTCATCAAAATTTGAGATTTGTAAGAGATAGTTACAAGATCTGTCCTATTAATAAGGTCTTATAAATTAGTTTATTATTGACAGATATATACTGATAATGTTTTACTATTACGTAAATTTATTGTGAACCTACATCTTAAACTCTACATTAAACCATCTTGTGATTTTGGATCTGTAATAAAAGCTCCAAGTATAATTTATACATTTTATAAGCTTTAAGTTGAAAATTTTTAACAATAACAAAATTATGTGCTTATTATTAAAATGTAATTTTTAGGTAGAGCATTGTACAATTTTGGAAAAACAAAACCTTGAAAACTTTATTTATTTTTATCATTCCATGTTTTAAAATTAATTTGAATATTTACCTATCCTATTAGATAACCAGTACCAAGTTTAACTTTATACCTAATTTGAAAAAATACAAATATATTTCAATATAGATCATTGAAAAGGTTTCCTGTAAAATTAGATTTTTGGGGATACAATATCTGTTAATAGAAAGATATAATTTTCAATAGACAAACAAATCATACCTCAAAAGAACCACATTTTTGTGTTGGAAGAGAAAACTGCCAGTTAAAAAAAATCGTGGTATATTTAGGAAATTATGAGTAGGGTTTAAAACCACAATAGGACCTAGTATTTTATACTACTACTAATGATATTTTCCAAGAGAACAGCTAAACTATTAGATATACGGAGCATGAGCATTTACTAAAGGTACTAACGTGGAAGTCTAAAGGATCAACCAAACTATAGGAGTTAAAGTACGTTGCAGGACCACGACTTATCAATCGTTTTGTAACATTATAATCCTGAAAGTTTGTGAAGATTTTTGGATGTTTAGATTTCCGTTAAAAGTTGTACGCATTAATAAGAAACTTGCCACAGAGATAGAACAACTTCAGGAATAAGACTTCAGATAGATTTTATCCCATTTGTACATACCCTGGGGATGACTAAAATATTTATATGTGAGACTACAGATATCAATGATACGAATTTTAATCCAACTTGTGTGAGTGTTACGTAACGTTTAGAAAAGGAGGAAGGGTAGGTACCTACATACAGAAAAACGTTAAGAAGCGTTATATTAGGGGAGAGGGTCAAAAATAAAAAAAAAAATACGTGACGTAATACTTGAAAGCTCCCTTACTTAGAAGATTGTCAATTAATTATATCTAGGTACTTATTCTTATTAGTAACAACGACTAATAAGGCTAATAATATACCTAAGATCAGATTATAATAAGAATAATGAGATATAAGAATGCACTTCTTCTTTTAAAAGTTAATCCTTGACTTAGCTGTGATGTAGGTAAATAAGTCATTATGGAATAATCATGTTATAGTAGGTACAGAATGGCACACTGAACTCAGAGATATCTTATAATAAAGAGACAATCATAACACAAAATAGAACAAAGTAGTTCAGGATAAGAGGCTTATTATATATTATTATTATATTATAGGTACAGAATAGGTAGGTATACCTCGTTTTTTTCGTCGTGATTTAAAAGGTAAACAATCTTGGCACAACTTTTATTTATTTCATTAGGTTAAAAAAATAATTAGAAGTATACAGAAATTTATTTTAACATTAAATTATTGTTTATTCTTTAGTTTTTTTTAATTTTTGTCTGTCCTATTTTTTAATCAATAATTAAATAAAAAAGACACTGTAAGATTGTTGACCTTTTATATAAAGACGAAAAAAACGAGGTATAGGTAGGTACGCTGTTCTGATGACAGACCATGAGATATTCTTTTCACTAAAGTTTTAATGATTTTTTTACACACATTAGAGTAGGTATAACTATCTCATCATTGGATTTCGGTTTATTTACCAATGTTATTATTACGTCATTAATATAATTATTGGTGTTATTATGTTCCGTGAAGTGTACCTAGCCAGGTGTCCTTTTGCTTGAGTTATCTATCTGATAGGTATATCTATTACTGTCGTATTCAAAATTCAAATCATTTATTTAATCTTAGGAACGAATAGCTCACATAACGAATGTTAATATTTACATTATGAAAAACAAAAAAAAAACTAACACTAGCCGGGTTGCTAGACAATGTTGAGACAAGACAAGAAAGAAATATCTTTCTACTTATTTCTTCTTATTTTCTAGGAAAGCATTGCACAAGTCATGCGTATTTTTGAGGTTTTAAAATAACTTCCCATAGTGAATCAGGAATGCATGATTCACCAATTGGATTTTTAGTTATTTTTGTAATAAACGGTAAGTGATTTAACTATTAATAGATAGGTAGGTACGTGGTAGATGTAATAATAAAAGTGAGATCGATATGTATCTAAGTCTTAAAATAAAAAAAGCATCAACTATAAATTTCGTTCAGGTAAGAAAATTTCTATGTAAATCATGGTGTCTAATTGTTGCGAGTTTAAAAATATGTTAATAAGTTTCTTTGACTCGTGTTTTGCCTCAATGAGAACTTCTAAATGGTAACTGCCTATAGAGATATACCTACTATACTGGTAATGCAGAGATATAGGTATCTCCATACAAACTGACAGAATAAAATAATGTATTATCAAGTTACATTATTTAATTATTTACTTGATTTCCTACTACTCAACTTAGTGACGAAATTTTCGAGAAAAATCATAGGTACCTAAGATTTGCTATTCTTCATTATCTTTTTGACAGTGTGTAAAATCTACTTTCAAGATAAAGTTCTATCACGCTAACCAAGTCAAGTCGAGGCTTCTCCTTACTGCATTATCAATGAAAATTAAACCTTAATGCAGGTTGTACCTAATTACAAGATTTAATATCCCGGATTTTCACCATTGTAGATTGTTTCAATTTCAACAGTTTTACATAACAATTTTTGTTTATACAAGTTTATATCCCTTCTTATAAGAAGGACAAGAGTAAGCAAAAGGTTGCACTTAATGACAGTTTCCATACCTATTTCCTTCCTACATACCTAGATGTATGAGAAGTAGATAAATGATAGGTACCTAAATAAATAAGAAAAATAAGAAAAACAACAAAGCATAAGTAGGTAGGTATACCTAATACCAACTAACAAGAACTTCAAACATCTTTATAATTATTATGTTGTACCTATGCGATACTTTTAAATTAGTTAGAGGTGTCAAGTTTAAATTTGAGAGCACGTAGCACTCCATTTGACTAACAACCAGAGCCTATGATATCAATCAGTAATTTCCGGTTATGTACACGTCAAGAATATATAAATAACTCTATTACGTGACTCACAGCTTGTGAAGGGTCGTTGTTCTTTAAATAACATGGAATATCTATTTATAGGAATGAAACAAAAAACAGTCATCTAGGTAGGTAATATCTGTAAGTAGATAGATATCTATATCTACAATATGAATATTTCTAAATAAATTTAGACATATAGGCATACATACTCATTTAGAAAATACATTTTACTGACAAAGAAATATTATAATAATGCCATTAAAAAATCCTCAACAGTACGTCGTTTGTTTTATATCTAATCATTTTGTTTTAAGAACTTGTAATTTACCCAATATTTCATATTGGTACCGACCTACCTATAATATTTTAAACTCACATTAGCTAGATATAACCTATAAATACATAAAATGCAAAGTATGAGGTTATCCATCATGTTATATAACAGCTTATTTACTGAACTGCCAGTAAGACAAATTAGTTTTTTTTATAATTTTCATTTGAAATCCAGGATTTATTAATTAAAAATAACATTTTGGTAAGTACCTTTATACTTTAAGGCAACTTTGGAAGAGCTAGGTAGAGTTTCCATTAACACTTTAATACTATATTAAAAGTTATCTTTTAAAGTGATTATCTTTTTAAAGTGATCTCTACTGATAATGAAACTCACTAATCTCTACAGTAGGTAGGTACTTGTAGGTGTATGAAAATAACAAAATTATGTAGGTACAAATAACTAAGAAATTATAAAAAAAACTCCTTGTTCCAATTAAATAATACATGTCAATAATAACATACCAAATGAAAATTATATTTTAGTATAATTAAATTTGAATAAATTACTTCAGAGAATCGTAGCAACAGACAATTTATTAAAAATTTTAGTTCATAAAAATGACATTATCCAAACCCGAGTAATCCACGCACTGGTCATACTCAAATAAACAAGAACGACTTTCTGGCCCCGCCTTTTTCATCATGGTGGTACTCTTGCCGCGACATCTCATACCAACTGTCACTACGAGACGTCCATTTATCTCCATAAGAACGAGATATCTATATATAAAACAACATGCATCAAACAGAGATAACTTGTGATGAGCGAGTGAGATAACTATACGCGGAGGTGCAGCTTACAACGCCAAGGTATTTTTATAGTCCGAACTAAATGTGAACATTTGCATTGCATGTGCAGTCTTATTACCTGAAGCAGAGGGTTCTATTTAGATTGTACCGTTGCAATGCCCCGATATTCAGCATCGTCCAGTTAGACAAGGAGAGAGATATGATAAATGCGCATGTGAGAGAGTAATGGAGAATAGCCGAATCCACGGGACTTGTTGCAATAAAGTTTCATCCAAATTCTCCTTCCCCGTTTTTATAGCGTCGGAAAGATGGCGTTAGTAGTACCTATATAGAGTATATCTGGATACATAATTATTGTAAAAAGTATTATTAGATAACTAGTTTCTTATTCATAATCTTTCTTATCTTATCAGATATTAATAAAATTTGTCTAAATTAAAGGTATTTTATATTAACTTAGACAAAAAATGTAAGTATGAAATAAAAGGTTAGTTTTCTATTTTCCTACTTATTTGTTAGTATTGTAGCATAATTAGGTACTACTTAAGTTTTTTATTATTTTTCATTATATCGTGTAGGTATTAGTTAGCTATAGAAGTACCTGCAATATATAAAACTTCTCTACATTCTCTACATTTATGTATGGTAACCTCTACATGAATATAATTATAATACTTATAATATTTTCATTTGTTGTAAATTTGATTCTAGTAAGCTAGTAAATAAATAACAGAAGCATTCAGCAACTAATACGTACCTATTTATTGATAAAATAACACTCATTAAGCCAAAAACTAATCAAAGTGGCGTCAAATAAGAGTAGGTACCTACCTACCTAATGTCTAAAAATATTTCTAGTCTATTGAATGAAATAAGAACGAATTGATTATATTTTGTTTGGGGAATTGCTAGAGTTTTATCATTAGGTATTGCTACTATACCTTCATATAATATAGCTTAAGACATAGCAATAGTAAAAAAATTCCCGTAGGTATTTTCAATATTCATTGGTAGAGACACTCAAACATCGAAATAGAGATTTGAACTACATTATGATAGATCTCAGTTTTACCTACTTACCTACATAGATAATGTAAATACACCGCTAAGCCTTATAGATAATAGGCTAAAGCTCTACCTAAATTATATTTTCTACGACATAATTATATAGCCAAAAATGTCCATAAATGGTTATTCTATTACTTCAGCTTTTATACAGAAAAACACTGAATCATGAGGCGGCACATTTGATTTAATTTAGAAGCATTTGCCTTCAATTTTTTTAGCTCGTAACTAATACGTTTCCCACACTAATTGACGCCCTACACGCATAGTCTACTCGCTATGAGCATTCGTTCCTCATTGGAAATTTAAATGTGGTACTTACGATTGTTGTCGTACTTCAGTCGGCGTCGAAACGTCAAACTCGCGAGAAAACATCGCGTGAGAACACGCGCCGCGCGTCGCCTCCGCAACGACACTGACAAACGCGCGTTTTCCGACCGAAAAAACACATAGTTTCACACAAAACACCTTCATATTTCGGTAAAAGTGCGGAGCGAACCGAGATGTGTCGTCCGTGGCCGCGTTCGCATCTAAACGGCCCGAGTTTTATGTTAGATTACAGACGTAACTTTTATAGATCCTCGGTGCTATATAACGCGGTGGGCGTATTCGGGGAACACTGGCCCTTACGTGGTGAGGTTAAGGAGCATTATGGCACGCGGGTGTCGGTGCACGGGTGTCATTAAATGTCGCGCGACGAGGGGCGAAGCGGGGGAGGTGTGTGGGTAAAGTTTTGGGTATTGATTGAATATGAGACGGATTAGTCACTAATGATCAACAATTGGCTGTTCCGCGCGCCCTAATTGACGCGCTGTGACTGACGCCTTACACTCTTATACCTTACTATGGTCAAGTCTTACTTTAATTTATTTCTTACCTATAGTGAGTCAAAAACTTCGGAACATAATATACATAATCATCACCTTACTAAAATATAACTATAGGTAGGTACTTGTATCAGTAAAAATTGTAACAAAAAAGCAGTTTAATGTATAAAACAGTAGGCCATTGAACTAGAAGGTATGAAAGTATTGATTCAATTTCATCTCATTCCTATTGGAATTCTTTGTATTGAATGAATGCACCGCGTAGGTTGGTGGGTGTATAAAAGAAATAAAACTGTGTAGGTAGTCAAGTCCAACTCGCTCTTATCTACTATCTGCCTTCCGTATTTGAATATATTAATTGAAGAACTATTCTATCTGTGGTATTATTGTTTTAATTTAAAGTCAACGCTACATAGGTACATTTTTGACGGCGTTTTCGCGGAGTTTGAAGGAAATTAAGTGCCGATTGAATAGCTCTAGGTTCGAGTCTCTGCTGTTAGTAAATAGATAGATTGATGGTACTTGTGGGTAGTTTGAATTGTAAATTTTATTTGTGCTATAACCTAACAAATAGTTCATACTAAATACAAAAGGTAGTATCTCTCAGAATTGTTTTGTAGGTATGAGAATTTCTCTATTTTGTAAATTTTCACTGTCGGAAAACAATTTCCTTTTATAACAGTAGATATCTAAACTTTAATAAATATTTAATAAAAATGATTAGATCAATTAACTAACCTATGATATATTTTAATATAAATATTTTTATCATTTCATCTTTTGATCATTAGATACATCTAAAATTAATATGGTAGGTACATCAACCGCGTATTTTAGTACTAAAATATCTGTTTAGGTACCTACCTAATATACAATGTCTATTTAAGTTGATATAGGTATAGGTATAATGGCCATCAACGTCAGTGTATTCTGAGTTAGGTATACAATACATATTCTCTATCAGATGCCGCTGACGCAAACTTGACTACAAAACTTGTTTCGAGATCGTTTGTATTCGGCTCACACGAATTGTCCGCCTTTAGTAGCTACGACATACTGTAGGACCGAAAAATTGGATCTACTTTATTACTTAAATGAAATACTTATCGCAATATATCTAGGGAAAACGAAACTGTTGTGTAAGTTAAATCTCACAGCCTAAAAGTTTATTGGAAATCATAGGTAACATGGAAAGTTTATGATATGTTTTTTTTATAAAATAATGTATCTATGGCTTAGGTAGTTTCGATGTTATCATTTTAAGTAGACATTTCATTTTTAAATAACTTTTATGCTCTACCTAAAACCTGAGCTTTTTTACTAGCAGCAGTTTTGTTTCTTACGTCGATATACCTATTACCAAATATTTGTACCTACATATAGGTATGTAGGTATATTCAAAGAACCAGTAGGTAAGTATGTAACCACCAAAAGGTATGTAGGTATGTATAAAGTTTTAAAAATAAGCTTT
>LGAG01000003.1:2227012-2242374 GCA_001278395.1 Lerema accius
AACATTTCAGCTTTCAAGTGCTAAAGTTTCTAAACATGTCTCATCATATTTAGTAGGTAACTTTTCCTGCCACGTAATTAAAGTAGGTACTTGAGTTTATAGAAATAAGACATCTATTTAATTGAAGACATCTATGAAATTGAATGGATTAATATAATGGGAATAGAGAAGAGATTACTTTCATTCTATATTTCTTATGGAAAAGTTAATTTAGTATGAATCCGGCTTTCGTCGATCAATCCTCCAACCATACGAAATAACTTTTTGCGTAGCAATATTTTTATTTGAATTAATTAATGATGTTATTTAAATACGAAGAACATTGTAGTATATCACAACTCACTGACATAATTAAGAAGTTAAATTCTCCTTAATTGAATAATATATTCTATTTTTATTACTATTACCTATTAGTAGGTATCACTAGTGTTTATACAAACTGGAAAAGTGGATGTCTACTTTTATAACCATGACATTTTTTATTTTAATGTGACACAAGAATTCCATATTGGACTGGATTTCATAGTTTATTGTATTATCTTTTATCCATAATAATGAGGTGATGATCGAAATTATTAAGTAATTATGTTAATAAGCTGGTAATAGAATTCAGCAGTTGGTTATTAGAAGCGTGGGTAGTTAGTAAACTATAGCCACTATAGCCAACTATAGCCAAACTTAAAAGATATAGTGTTTGATACTCGTAAATACCTACCATTAGTGCTAACAAACTCGGTATTAATAAATTTCAGTCAACTAGATATTGAATTATACCTACCTAACATAAATTGTGAAGTAGACATAATAACAAATACAAAACCAATATAGGCAGATCAAAATTATATGCTTGGCAGTTCTCCATTGTAATACGTACTAGGTAGGACGTACCATCTATACATAGGTACTCGTACTATTTCCAATGTCGTGAATTCACAACTGCATGCAGAGCAGATCTTTATAGGTAGATATCATATTAAATGTTTTATTCTTCCTATAGTAGGAAAATTTTCTAAAAAAAATCGTTTCATAGGTAATACACGATGCAAATGAACGAATTTACATGCTAATAGTCCATCTACTTTGAGCTATGCGTTATGTGTAAGCCTATCATATTTAGGCATGTAGTAGTTGCAAATATAATTATTTAATGTGTAGAACAAAATAATTACTTCTTTACTAATTAAATAATTTGGAGCCCATGTGATTATAGGTTTATACGAAACCTACCTACAGCCAATGTACGAGAACTCATAAGAGTCCACTTCGCATGCGCGTGTAAAATTCGTATACACCAGCTCGTATTCTCTATACTCCTAAATCTGAATAAAATACCACGTTTCTTACATACATCACTATTAAATAACTACGCACTGTCTGCTACAGACATTATCTACTTGGATAGTATTTATGTATCGCGTCACATCAACAATGATACGTGGAGCTCGCCGGCTATCAATATCTAAACCGGTCCTTGAGTAGAAGCGTCTGCTACGTTCAGTATTACTAAATCACGCTTACAGTAAAGACGCTACTAAGCCATGCGCATAACATTAATGAAGGAAAGTCGAGTGTACTTACTCAAGGCTAAAATAAACACTGCATAGGGTAGATACACTCAGCGTCATATATATCTATTGATTAGGTATTATTAAGTATTAGGATTAGCTACTCACGTGCGTCCAGCAAGCAACAAGTCGTACAGACGTCACGGATACGCCGGTATCACTGCACCCTGCACTAGCCTTCGAATTCTTCCGTGTTGCTACTATCACTCGCGAATCTACGCTTCCGAATGCGGACTGATTTTTTTCTCGCGTAACGGCCCATTAAACTTGTAGATTTCTATCTCACTCTCCGACATGATAATATTAAGAAGCGAGACAAAGAAAGGTTGCGGTTTATGGGTTGTTGATAGAATTGGTATCCGCTCCGTAACGTACCGCCGCCGTGTTGCATATTTTTATGTGGAATAACCTTGTAAGGACGTACGTTCAATGTATGCCACATTGTAAAATACTTAACGCTTTAAATCTTTATTTCTCAGTGTTTTCCTCGTGATGAAAAATAAGAGTCAATGCCGTCAGTGTACGTAAGCAGCGCTGTGTCAATATTAACATTTAAAAGTACCTCCATAATAATAGCATAAAATTATCTGTTTTTATAAATGAAAATGATCTAAATGATGGTACATATAAAGTTGTTTTAAGCTGTAGGTAATTTAATTTTCCACGCAAGCAAAAACATTTTTACAAAGCGAAAATCTTAATCACCAAATTTACTGATTATTATTATTCCATTGTACTAAATATTACGACAATTATTTATCCAGAGAGGTAATATCATAAACAGCAATTACGTTATAGATACAACTGTCCAGAAAATGCCTTTTAGGTATACAATAATAATTATACAGTGTATAACTCACATGAGACAACACACCTGAAACAATCGAAAGTCGCGAGACGTTCGTACAAGGTTACTACACCGAGTATTATCTCACCGAAAGATGTTTAGGAAATATAGGCGTCGCCCAGAGCGCAGTCGTACATCTTGCTTTATATCGACTCAGCCAGCATTGGAGAGCAGAACATCAAACGACGTTATGGGCCCCGGACGTGCTGCGGCCGCCGACGAGAAAGAGACAGACGTACACGAGAAACAGAGATGGAATACTTTTGCAACGAATACTTTTATTATTCGCTACACAAACAAATATTCCGATTGAATACATACATAACAATCGGAACCGAGTTATCGAATAGTTTTGGCGATAAGTAACTTGGGAGTTCATGTATCAGTAAATACAAAAGTACTTTTCAGAGTTTGTCTTGCAACTTTTCACACTAACTGTAAATACTACAAAATATTAGACTAAAAATAGTTAAAGTTACACACATACGAAATCTAATTTAGACTTTACGAAGACACTCACGTCGTTTACAGAAACGAAGCCAAAGTAATTTAAATGACTCACTGATTTAAGTACATAAACAAACTCGAGAGAAACGACGCAGGCTATAAACCTTTATATATCTTAACAAGATCACATACATACCTACCGGGTTATATATTTTGAATAAATTGAGTAACACAAATACGTCGAGTGCGAAGCTCTGACGAGGCATTTTATTTACATTTACGCAAATTGAATCCTTGGTGCCGGGCCAAGAGGAAACTCGTTCACATATTCATCCGTGAGGGAAGAGGGGAGGGGCGAGATTCGATTTGCCTAATAGCAGGAGTGAGCCGGGAGGGCGCACTCAATTACGTAGAGTGAGCCGAGGTGTCCCGTTACACTCAGTACATAATTACATTATCTGATAAACGGTTAGAGCTCTGAGAGCTATTTCAGCGAGCGCACTTAGCGGATTTACCTAAAATGCCTATTTACTATGGCATGAGTTGGCATTTAATTTTTTCTTTAAATGGATTTTTTAAGCTTTTTTAAACGTTCCTTTTGCGAAGATACTGTTGTGTGAATGACTTTACACGAATATCAATATGAAACTATGGCAAAGACAAATAGTTATAGACTTTGTGCACCTTCGTACAGTAGGTACCTACCTAGAATATAGGTATAGGAGGGACTGTTAGTCGGTTATTAATTTTTAGTTAAGAAAATATTAGTAGCTGTTAATATTAAATTAACTTAATTAAATAATTAGTTAAATTAAAAATTATGAGTGACGAGCCTTAAGGATAAATGTAGTAGAAAACAAATCTAATGATTTTTTCAAAAGCAGTAAGATGTGTTTTTTTATCTGTGATTCTCAGATCGCAAGGCGATTTGTATTAGGTATCATCACCTGCTCTTTTAATTTATCGCAAAGAAATCGTAAAATCTTATCGTACTTCAATATTACTTTATAATTGAAATCATTTTAAGTAAAAATATGTATTTCACTTTATTATTTCAAGCTGACAAATAATAAGTAAAATAACTCTTTAAATTACACTATTTTAGACGCAGATTTCATTTCATTGCACAAATGGATACAAATTTTAAACCGACAATTTATGCAAATAAGACCACACACCCTGTAAATGTTTATGTACCTACTTTATGGATGGCTACACCATTATTACGTAT
This sequence comes from Lerema accius, assembly GCA_001278395.1. Lineage (NCBI taxonomy): Eukaryota > Metazoa > Arthropoda > Insecta > Lepidoptera > Hesperiidae > Lerema > Lerema accius. Next base: position 2,231,103 of record LGAG01000003.1, read on the forward strand.
TAACGTATTAAAGGTTATAATTATTACTCTTTTAGTACTTATTTTAATAACGGAGCCAAGTTAGTTTGACAGAACAGCACGATATCTACTTCACGCTGGGATATCATTAGAAGACCAAATAGCCAGGCAGGCTTCAATATTTCCGTAATAAACTCAATTAAGAACAACGAGTTTCAGTAACCTTTGCACCCTAAGTTGCTGCAAATATGTTGCTACATTACTTAAAGAAAGAAAATATAATATTCGTAGGTACCTACCTACTCGTGCCTTATTTGCTCCTTTGTTGGTATTGAAAAAAGCACTATGTAAATCAAAATCAAAAATCATTTATTCATGTAGGTAGGTATCAATGATACACTTATGCATGTTAATTTTTTTTTAATATAAAAATAGGTACTTAAACTCCAATATAAAAATTATTTAATTTTGTAATGATAGCTAGTAAGTTTAGCTGTCGTTACATACCTATACATACATTACTTGCTTTGCTTAGTTAAGGAAATGTAGATTATGACGTGTAAAAATAGGCTTGTCAAAGATTTGGTCGTATTTTATTACAAAAGAAAATCTTTTCTACTTACCTATAAACAAAAGTGTCCAACGATAACTCGATACCTTCCAGTGTATTTACCGACGAAGAAAGTCTATTATATGGCTAGATACATTAGTCGTAGCAAGATATCAGTAATGCAGTTTTCAATAACACTAAAATATTGATTTCATGGCAGCTGCTACGCATTTATACGATGTCCGAGGGTTACAATGTTGCCTTAAATACCAACACTCAAGATATCACAACAAAATGAGAATGTGATTTTTTTTTGATGTAAGTTTAAAATATTGTGGATATTTTATCCTTAGTTATTACGATGCCCGGTCGCGCTTATTAAGCCTCGAATGATTACATACCGGTTTCAGTTCTTTTTCATATAAGAATGTAAGATGATCCGAATCATCGGGTATATTTTAAGCTGTTAACAAAAAAAAGTCGGTAGCAGGTTGTATTGATTATTTATTAGCCAGCACCACCTATTGGTGGATTTAGCTTCCTTTAAGTTGTGTAAGAATATGGCTGAAAATAGAATACCTATGTGAGAGAAAAAAATAAACATAATTTTGGAACAATAGTTACCAAAAACTATATAGGGTGAGAATTCTAGTAGCACTGTGTAGAACTGTTTACTAGATAGAATAGTATAATTAATAACTGATATTATGTATCTACTTATAGTGAATTATGTAGGATTGCTGGTTTATCTACCAAATTATATTAGGTACACAGATTACCTTTAATTCTCTTAAGTAATTACCTACATTAAAATTATTTCATTACTAGGTACTTTGTTTATCATCAACAAGTAACCTACCCTTAAAATTTTCGTGACAGTCTATCAGCTGAATGAATATTTTTTTAAAACACAATTAAAAAATAAAAATAGTGTTTACTACAAACTTTGTTAGGTACCTACTTATATAACAGAAGGAGGATCTTTTATTAGCATCTATGAACTAACTTTGGTTGGTTCATTTATATGCTAATTAGATAGTAGGCGGCCGGCCTCAAAACCGGTACCTAATGGTTTAAGTTAGGTATAATGAAAACTGTTGTCTAGAAGATAAATTGCATATAGGTCTACCTATAATTTTTTTAGCAATCTATGAATGTGTGTAAGTAGAACATATTTTTGTGTTTACCTACCTATTAATTAAATGAAAAATAATTACTCTATGATTGGTGTTTCAATGAGTTCCAGAATATTAAAGGCATGCTTTTTAATTTTGATCCAATCTGGAGATAGGTAGGTAGGACCTATAATTGGTTTTGAACATTGGTTGCAAATTGCTGAGGAAATTTTGCAGCCAATAGGTACCTTAACACCCATTCTATGATTAAATTGAAGTTTAAAATAATTTGCTATTAGAGGGAGGTTCAAAATGTTCTTAAAATTAAGTTGCCGACAGAGGGCGCTCTAAAAACTTTCCTTTTTTTACTAAATTCTGTAAAAATATTGATGCTCTACAACACATTAAAATGCTTTAAGATTCATTTAGAATTTTCTAAATGTCTTGAAGTGAAAGGACTGTGTTTGTTTGTGATTTGGTTTTAGTTGCGCTGTTACCTATATTCTAGGCGTGGTAAACTGATAGAGGGCGCTACGTAGCTCTACACGGTTTATAGAGCTACAATTTTATTTTATGCTTTTAGTGTAAAGACCTACGTAAATATCTATAATGTATTCTTGAAAAGATTTAAATGTAGTCGTTCATACCTTCAATGGGTAGGTAAGTCAACTACCTAGGTATAATTGCTTTAAAATAAATAGATGCCTATCTATTGTGTTAAGTCGGGTTAGCAATCCGATCTTCATTTTCATTATGATGACTAAGTCCAGCAAAATCTGCAAACCTACGTGAAGACTTTGTATGTATTTCTACAGATAATGTTAGGCACAGTGATAATTATTTTACCGCCAGGTTTTAATTGATTAAACTTAAGAAGGGTAAAAAAATCACTCCAGCTCAGGTGTTGCTCATACATGCGACAACGATGCGTCAGTAACGGCAAAATGACGTAGGTATGTAGTGATGTGTTACAATTCGCAGCGAAATTTTATCGCACATGTGTATGAAGCCATGTAATTTCATACATAGTTGTAATAACTAATACCTACCTACCTACTTCCACAATTGAAAATACGTTTGTGTTGTGAGTGTTCCCAAACACGCAGAAATTATAGATACCTATAGGTAAGTTTTAATTTCTGTTTTCAGTCCGGATTAGTGTGTTGTCTTTGGTCACCATGATAAATGCGTGGGCTATAATTTATTATGTCTTTGCTGCTTCCTATAAAATATTTAGGTAGGTAATCTACCTTACCTTAACCTTTAGGTCGGTAACTTAATATGGTACCTAGTTGGTAATCATTTTTTATCTCTCAGGCAACGCGTCGTTCATATCTTGAGTGTTAGTCGTATGCATTTCATAATGGAACCACAACTCTCGCTTACCATCAGATAGATTTTCTGTACCTATGTCTGCTCAAAATTATAAAAAAAAATATCCTTTAAGAAGTTCCTAAATAGGTCTAGGTACACATAGAATTTGGCAAGCCAGAAAATTCTCCATAACTGCATCAACGCGATTTATTTACACGTTTTCGAGTTTCTGAGGAATTCATTCATTCATTCTCTATTTATGGTAGCATATTTAGCATTCCATAATATAGGTACTAAGAACCTAATAAGTAGGTATATCTGTAACTTACTAGGTACTATAAAAAAAACTACATTGAGACAAAAACTGTCAGAAAATGTATTACGAAGTCAGAACTCATCTAGGTCAGTCTTACCTACTACATATATCTAATGCTTAAAGGTTTAACTCAGTAATCTGCCTGGAAAGTCTAAACTGCATAGCATTAAGGGCTCACGCTGTGTGGAGTCCATTACAATGGCCAAATGTGGAATAGTAAACTTAACATCGTAGAACCATAAGGACAACTAAGCTATGCAAGTCATTATGAGGTCTCCTACTTCCTTACACCGAAGCAAGTGATATAATTCGTTCTTAATAAGTAGGCTCGTGATTGCATTCCTACTAAGAGCGTGCAGGATTGAATGTTAGATTCGCAGAAGACTTGTTTTCACACTTCGCTTTATTACACATCCCTTAGCTGTTCTTCCTAGTACCTATTAGTACTGTAAGTATGATTTTCATTGTTATAGGTTAAGTTAGGTTGGTAAAAAAAATCTGGTAACAAAATAAAAGCTTCCCAGACACGACGAAATATTTAATCTTTTCCCCTTTTCGTACATTCTTTTCTAAATTCGTCATAAAACTGTCGAGAGCACAATCATTTTAATTACTCATAATTACTTAACAAAAATTCACACTCTGGCGTGATTCACTACATTAATTTAACTGTACAATGAATTACGAGACCTTTAAGTTATATTTATTACAATTACATAAAGGTAGGGTATAGTTCTAGTAGCAATACCTACCTAATAAGATAGTTAAATATACAATGTAGTAGAAAGCGAAAGATGACTATCTGAAAAGCGATTTCTTCTTAATGTATTTTGATACTAAAGTCATAACTCTGGATATATTTCAGTAATGGTATTCATAAGAATAGTTTTAATGGCCCAAAAAGACTGAAAATAGGAGGATTCAGACAAAACACAATCGCTTTCCAGACAGCTAGGTAAATATTGGCTATTTGAATTTATTTGTTTAAAGATGCTTAGTATTAAAACGACATATTCGAGGAAAACTTAAACAATATCTCAATGTGTGAATATAGCAAACAACACTTCATCTATTAAATGACCATGGCATGAAAAGGACTCACACCAATTCTTTTTTGTTTCCAAAACAAAATTTAAAAATATACCTATTTATTTTCACTAACATTGTGCAGTGTTTTTTTTAATATTTAATTTATGAACTGTCATATCCATGGCAAAGAATGTTCTTGAAAACGCTTATTGAAATCGATTTCAATACGATTACCTCACACAATCGATCAGTAACAAATTGAAGTCATAATGACTTATTGTTTGTTATTCGTATCTATATATGCAAATGTAATTACTTACTCAACTTATAATTGTGTAACGACCATTTGGCTGTGTCGTAGGAAATTTAATTAACATAGTACATAATATGTTTGCTGTATACACACAGACAGATGTACAATATGCCTTGCACTTATGTAGAAATTCGGTTACCTAGACGAGGTCGCCATTTGTACAAAACACTAATTTACATCTTTAATAGTAGAGGACAATACAGATTTAATGAAATATATCGAGTAAACTACTAAGTTTACGATAGAACTTTAAATATTACATAGATAAATATTAGATAAGACATGGAAGATGTAGGGAGCTAGACAAGAGATGCTTAGTTTAACACAGAAATGACGTCACTAAGGTACAATTACTTTACTACATGGTACCTTTATTAAACAAAATTTTAAGTGTCTCAAAAAGTTGCCTTAATTTAATAATTTGATTCGATGTTTAATACGAAGGTTCAAATAAACTTTAATTCTATAGATTGCAGTTTTACTCATGTATAAATAAATAATAAAATATTCAACTAAAACAAAAATAAAAAGCAATAGACAGGCTTAAGCGAATAGTACAATGAGTTAATAGAGGACATTAATGCACTTGCCCATATTACCTAATTAAATTGATTATAAGTAACATCAACTTCAATATTTTCAAAAAGTCATAACAGTAACTTAATGTATAATTCTACTGGAACCGAGTTAAAGCTTTGTCAGAAATCCATAATTTAAATAACAAAATTTATGAATAATGAGATAGAAATTAAACAGTAATAAATATTTGATCATGACATGGATTCTACCTTTGCCTAAGTGTGAGTTACGACACGCTACAATAGTATATAAACATGTTACATACTGGCTACGTTTCCGCCGATTCACTTAATCTATGGACATCGCACACGCTGCAAAATGCTTCTACAACTGCCACCAAAGCAACCAGAGTAATTCAACAATTTGGTAACGAAAATAAAAGTTAACTGATTAAGTCTAACCACCCTCCGAACAGCGACACGAATACAACAATAAAGCAGTCTCACAATATTTTACAAATTCATCTTCTCAATAAGCTATCTAGAAACTAAAATCCATCGGTGACGTTTTGTTTATTCGAAATTCGATATTTAAATAATTTCAAGTACATAACATACTCAGCGCTATACTAGGTATTAATAATATCAGGAATCATTACTACTCATGTACTTAGTCTCGGTAAAATTATAGAACATAATTTCGTAATTAATACTATACACAAATCGACAACACAATTATCTTATTACGAGATTCTCTGGGACTCGCGGCGCGCCGGCGAGTGCCGGTTGAGCGTCCATTTACGTACGAAACGGTACAGCGATCACGTCAATCGGAGCAACGCCTATCGGAACTTAAGTACGACCATCGATCACGAACACTTCTTCACTGGAGTCTTTCGGAACTCGTCCTCCTACAGATTTAGCTCGCTATACCGTGATGAAGGGGGTAAGTCCCAGAGAAGGGCGCGGGTCACTGATGGTGTTTGGCCGGTGCGGCGTGATGCAACGCGACGTGATGTGGCGCGTGGTGATGGCCGGCGTGATGATTGTGGTTGTTCGCGTTCGAGTTGTTATTGTTGTTTTGCGCCGCTTGCGCCGCCTGCCGCTGGGAATTCTTTTTGTTCTTCATTCGTCTGTTCTGGAACCATATTTTCACTTGTCTCTCTGTTAGGTTTAGGTTCCGTGCGAGTTCCCATCTCTTCTGTTTGGATACGTAAGCGTTGAAGAGGAATTCTTTTTCTAGTTCGAGAGTTTGGAACTTGGAGTAAGGTTTGCGCTTTTTGCGCACCGTCACTTGGCCAGTCCAGTCGAGGGGATTAGAAGAGCCGCAGCCGACGCCCACTCCTACTGACATGGATAGGGATCCTGTACAAAAGAAAAAATAATTTTAATAAATTACATTATACCCATATAATGAAAGAGTGATCATAGGACATCTTTGAACTGTGTCATGAATGGGAATTAGAATATTTAATGGAAGTGATGTTTAGTTTATCTTCTTAAATCTACATATACCTCACGATATAAATACAACAAAGTGAGAGCTGTACAATTGTATAGCTGGCTTTTATATTGTAATAAAAATGTATTACAAATTTACTAACAAAAGTAAGAAGACTATTATTTCTATAGATAGAATTTTTAAGTCTAAGCTTATCAACGATGCCCAGCTAAGGAAAAATTACTCTACATAGAGCCATAGAACCTTGACATGAAAAATAGGTCATTCATAATAATAATTATCAATTACAATTATAATATTTAGAGATTCCCATACACTTCTTTACTTATACCCACGTAGGCACCATAAATAATAAGTAGGTAAATACCATCATTTACTATGCAGTAGTTTTAATATTCATAACTTCATACGTGACCTAGGAATTTACAGCACAAATGCAGTCGACCGCCGGTTTTAATTACCACTATGTACCTACCGGTGCGATTTTACACCGTAGGACCGCAGCGTGGCATTAACTAGCTATTTCTATGCAGTGTTCACAGAAACAATAGTTCTGTCGCGGCGTTAGGAGCAGCATAGCGCTATTTATGTGAGCGGTCCTTTTGATGAGATCATCGGCGGAAACTTTGTATGCGACCCGCGACCTTCTCGATATTCGATGCAAGCACACTGCACCATTTCCTATTATTCAAAACGGTACTTGGAACGTTGCGAAATAGATGCTTCATTGTCTAGAGTATAATGCACAAGTGTCGTAACCGACGCTCGCATCTCGCACCGACATTCAAGAAAGCTGACGCCTGTTACTGGTTTCGATATATCTAATGTTTCTAGTACGCGGTAGGTATCTAGTACTTTGAATTATTATCTTTAGAAAGGAAACATTAACTCAGTAGGTACGCTATAGAGCGCCATTCGCTACAGCTGTTATTAGGTTGTAATATTTTATTGTTTGTGTACTAACTTATTCAATATTTTAGTTTATTTTGTAATTATTTCAAAACCAATTAATTGCCTTTATTTCTTGTTTAAGATCAACTTAAGTCTAAAAATGTTATTAAATGGGTAGTAACAGTAATAGAATTTTGGAATTAAATGAAACAAACAAGTTTTAAATCGATTTTTTCGGGCCTAATCTATAGTATATTTTATAAAACTAGAAACATAATATGATTTACCTACGTGTAACAACACCTCTTTTATTTTAAGTAGCCGCCTTCGCCTACATGACTGAATTATTCCTAACGATATACCAAAAGTAAGTAACCATTCACTTATTAATGTAGATAACCGACGAATGACCAGGCAAGTCATTTGATGGTTAGTTATTGTCCCAAGATTGATAACTCTATCACTACTACCTAATAATTTATCGCCAATGTGTCGGTTGTCCATTCATACATATGACTAACACATATTAAATGTTAGTTACACTAGTTTATGTTATAAATGTTCTGTTTTTCTTAAGGAAAGACAACACCTCATTTGTAAGCCTTACTAATTCTAACCTTCATCCCAAACAACAAGGTTACAAACAGTTTGCTTGCAGAATTAAAAAAATTACCTCGATGTTTAACTGACTGTTAAATTAACTGTTACTGTAATATTTTTATTAAATACTCATTAACTATCAGAGATGATGTCAATTTTCAATAAAAGTAAATGTAACTCTACCTTAATATTCTTGAAAAATGTTTGTAAATTTAGGCATCTTTTTAAAAGTTATAACTCGTTATAACATAATCGAAAACTCATTATCTTAATAACACCCTTAACACGTCATTAATACCAGCCAGTTGTTGTCAATCTTTATCATCGTCATCTTAATTGAATCCTAATTATTATACACTACTCAACCGCATTACCGTCAAAGAAACACGAATTGTTTAAAGAGAACATAATGACAAGTTGAGTTGTCAATTATGAGGGGATAGGTAGCGATCAGTGGCAATAAAAGTGCGGGTTCTGTTCGCCCATAAAAGTTACCTACCCGACCGCGAGCTTACTCTATTTCGTATACAACATTACTTTGCCAACTGTCAAAGCAAACGACACGCGTATCCCCAAGCGACAAGGTTGACAATCGGTTGAACGACGTCAATTTAACTGAATAGCATTTGTGATTTCCCAACATCGATTTGTACTGTGTGAAGAAGATTTTTCAGTGCTCTAGACGTCTGCTAATTTTAAGGCCGTCAGATCTTGTAGATTATCATAAATTTTCTTTGTGTGAAATATAAATGAAATATAATTTAATTAAATGTAAATGTTTCTTACGTGGGCATTTAATTTTAATTATGTCCATTAAATTTATCTTTAAGTTATATGATTTATGAACCGTATTTATCAAATAGTGTTATGTTAGTAAAATATGGTAATACGCATCATCGTCGACAAAATGCATAAATTAGTTAAAGTAAATATTTTATGATTTTTAAATGATGAGGATGGGTCCTGACGTACGATAAAAATCTATATGCTAATTACTGCATATCAAAGCACGAACGTAATTATTTAATCAAAAGGTATATCAAATTATCATGTAGGTAAAATCATAAGATAACTACAAAAAATTCGAGGGCAACTTCCTAATAAGGTAGATACTTAAAGTTAGTAGGTACGTTAAATCCTGACAACTAACTGTTTCTCAAATGATTCGTAAACCGTAAATGCACAAATCAAAGTCAATGTCAACCTCAGGTGGGCTGTAAACACACAATCATAAAGTGACGTGAACACTCGTATAACTTTTTCAACAATTGTTTCCTTTTAATGGGCCATTATATTCGCGTTTTACGCAAAATTATGTCAAGTTACACGTCTGCCGTAACAGAGGTGCGATAAACCCATCTTTATGGCTAGCCAGCGATCGAAAGCGAACTAGCCACGAGTTCATGAATGAAAGCTTTTTATTGCTCTCATATTGACATGCTTGTTTCCTAATTACTATTTACTACGATTTGGGGAAGAAACCGGTATTATTGCATGTCTGACGCGGCCGTGGTTTTATGATATCATAAAATTGATATATATATGAACGACAGAGGTTAGGCAGCATGCACGAGTCACACAGAGCTCTTTAGACTACTTTTTATCGTCAGCTCATCAGTCTATAATGTGTTTATTGCAGCAATATTTGGTTTATTGCTACTACTCAAAGATCGCCGTTTATTGTCTTAGCGCTCAGGTATCGTGTTTATTTATTAGTTATACATTTTTATTGGCGCTTTATTTTACGTAAACTTTAATTTATTGTCGGTAGTATAGCGCCGTTTACATTGCCTATAAAATGGTGCTTACGGTCCATTTTTAAACATTTGTAGCGCGTGTTTCGTTCATTCATCAAATTTATGGTGCTCTGTGGGAAAATGTTTTGATTTGGGTATCGATTGCTTTTTAAGGCTCTGTACGTTCAATTTCCTACAAATGTAACCATATTGCTCAGCTTTACATTGTCTGCACGGAATTTCTGTAGAAACAAGGATATTGGAATTCTTATCGGAAACTCTACTTTTTCAGAAATGTATGTCATTACAATAACTTTAAAGATATCTACCTTTTTATTTCCCAATTGTAAGATTAAAAATAGAAAACTAATATTTCTGTGTTAATTTCTAGAAATATTCATTAATAAATCTACAACGTAAGAATTTTTACCAAGTAAGAGACATCATTTCTTGATTATCTCAATACTTATAAAACAATAAGGATAATATTATCATGGCAAAAGAGACAATACGTATTTTATAGCATGAAAATATAAGCCAGAACTGCATCGTGCAATGTGCATTTACGTGCCGATCATGACACTCCCACACCCACATCTTATGAACGCTAGTGTGCGTGCCGCACACAACGACTACTCGCTGCGCAAGTGTGTGCCGGCATAACAGCGCCATCTAGCATCAAGAGGCAAAAATTACTCCATACTAGGGTCAAGGTTGACAAACTCATAATAAAATTATTTACCAACCTGCTCATCTGTCTTCAATTAATAACAAAAAAAACATCGAACATAAACATACACAACGTCATAAGTTATGTCCTCAAATATCGCACTGAAAAAGTATTTCGGACTAAGTAATTCAGATGGTGTAAGTTGTTTACAAATTTTAGAAATGTTTAGCTGCACTGCACATGTTCGTCTACCGATAATTTCGAGCAATGCTTACAAACAGTGTTTCGTGGGTGATGTTAAAAAACGTGAGTGCGAGATTTGAGGAGCAACGAGATAAACATTAAAATTAGGACAAAATTATAAATGTGTTAGATACTAACCGGGAAGTGCACCCGGGGGAGGATACGGCCCACTGGAAACAGACTCCGGTGCATAGTTCCTCAGGCCATAGGCGTCGTGGGAGAAGCCAGACGTCTCTGATACAGCCGTCCGCCGCTCTTCGCCACCCACGTACGGCAGAGGCTGCTCTCCCCGCGGCGCACCGTAAGGATAATTCCAGCAGGGCTGGGAGAAGCTCTGATGGCACCCTCCGTCCGCGTAAGGTTTGTACTCGCCTCCGCTCGCCGGCCAAAATGGTAACGCCGATTTGCGCTCCCTCTCGACGGGCAAATTATAGTAGGTCGGTGCGGCCGGGTACTGGTGCTCGAAAGAGCCGGGCGCATCCGGTGGGTAGCCCCAGGGTTGCTGCGCGTGCCGGATGACCCCGGGCTCGGGCTCGTAGCGCTTGGCCGGGATGTGC
>LGAG01000003.1:2242519-2258862 GCA_001278395.1 Lerema accius
GTCGCAGGGCGCGCCGAGGCCCCCGACATGATTGTCAGGGTACAGGGTGGCGGCCGGGCAAGCCACGGGGGAACGGGAGGGTCACCGGCCGTTCACGCGCGCCGCGGGCACATCGCACCGCGCGCACACGCGACCACCACGCGGCAACGGCACATGAAAGTCAAAACGCGATTCCCGATTTAGAAAGCCGACCGGACGAGAGGCGACCGCAGCGATTCGAAGATTATCCGAGGCTACCGGGAATCTGCCGGGCTGACGGGCGTCACGAGAGTGACGAGCTCTACCACAGTATTTTTCTCAATAAATCGAGTCCAAGTATCACGAAATGTTCTATTTTGACGTTCGAGTCGAAGTCACGCAGCTACGGGAGCTGCTTATTTTAGTTCATTTAAAATTGTTATCGCACCGCGGCAACTTGGTGAAGTTGTTCGCGGAGATGAATACGAAGTCGCGAGAGTATCGTAATGTGGTATCGTTACGGAAAGCGAAGACGCGAAGCGCGCGATCTGCGGCGCGGTCGAGCGCGGAGTGGCGGCGCGGCGTACGGCGGTGTGCGGCTCGCGGCGCACACAGGCACGCGACACAGCGCCATCTAGCAGCGGGAGGACGCACCGCGCCCACTACCGCACCCGGCACCTCGTAGGCGGCCGCCCGCCCGACTAACATTTACTTTTCACACCGACTGCGTTATGTTTATTAAATTTTACTTTTGAACGGTTTTATTTAGTTTATAATGGTAGGCTGAATATTATGTAGTCTCTACATTAGTTGATGTAACTTAACCTTCAAATACTTAATCACATAGTAATAATCATTAACCCTGTTATTAATTACAAACTTCATTGCCGTTCACGGCTTATATTCAGTTATGAATAAAAGGTTCAGAAATAAAATCTTTATGGAGCTAAAGAGGTAATAACAGGAGAGAAACATTAGCGAATGTAAAGGGTTGCCTGCCAATGTGACAGCGGAGGCGCGGGTGCGTAGTAAAGCGATTAATGGAGGTAAAATAGCCATAAACTGCCGTTTAACCAAACTGCAAGCGTCACTCGACCATCGCCGAGTTGCTACCAATAAAAAACGCGAGACTTTATGACGGCAACTCACTCACGTTTTATTGTGAGTATAAACTTAATTTTATCGTCTGTTAATTTCACCACAAATAATCATAGGTTATACGTAGATTATATAATTTTATGTCAGTGTCAAGGTCGCGGTCTAATGCCTTACTAACGTTATTTGCCATTTCTATCAATCACAAATTAATTTAATTTATAGATGACTCTTGTTCGCGCGCCAATTTTTTCAACAAATATGAATCAACATAGGTATTAGCTACGGTACATAGGTAGATACGACTAATCAAGTTACGTAAAACGATTAAAATGTGTACTACACATAATCAGTAATTACAAGAATCCAGATAGACGTAAAGATAATTCGTAGACCCGATTATAATAATCCAAAGACATCCCCATGTAAGTTCGAGCCCCTCCCATACATAGCGATTGAAAGGGAACAATACGCGTTACAACCAATAAATTTGCGCACAATATTTCACACCTATACAGGCGACATGTTCTGTTTACACAAGTTACGGCTGTAAAACATGTCAGGCAACAAAAGAAAAACATACATAACACGACACGTAATGTTTCCACTCTTGTTAGCATTGCTACTTTACACGGTAATATGGTAATTGAAACCAAATTGTCAAAATAAAATACGGGGTCTATGGGGCAAGAAGTTAAATTTCCCACACTTGGCCATTGATACAATGTAATTACCTCCTGACAATGGTTAACTGTCAACAAGATAGATTATGCGATTTGGTAAGGTGTGGACGTGTTTATGGAATTAATGCCAAGGATTAGGTATGTGTTAAGTTACCCTAATAGATCCAAAGCTACCTGCGAAATTCTTTTCGACTGTAACTTTTCAGTAACTAACGTTAATTTTTTTAATAGGACTTCTTACACGGTATTTTTATTGCATATTTGTATTGTAACTGGTATCTCAATATTAAAAAGAAGCATATCATAAGAATTTTTGTCATTTTGTATAAAAATGGCTGAAGTTAGCGAGCTGAGCAAGTACATTTTAACACTTTTTACTAGCACACTTCCACAGTATTCTGTTATTAAAAAAGTATAGAATTCACGCATGCGAAAAGTAGTCATTAAACGATTCTACCCTCAGTAAAAACAGAATATAATTTTAGAAATCCACCAAACTTCATCAAGAAAAACATCGGATACACACAGAATACAATGTTTACAATACCTAACAGTATCTATGTTCGATCAAACAGCAAACGAGTCGACAAGACTCAGGCGCGTTGAATGACAGACACAAACATAGGAACAACTGCGCGTTCCCGGCCGTCTATAAATATTTACGTTAGGAAACTCTCCAGGCCAATGATCGGCCATACGTCGGATAAAAGTACGCTTTCTTATCTCGACCATGTGTGCAAGTTGCGCAAACGCCTCCGCGCGATATGTTATAGCGACTGTACGGCGACTAACAGGATTTACATAGGCATTAAATAACCAGCGCTTTTTATAGCTTGACAACATGATATAAAGATAATGTTGCTTAATATTCAATACTGAAAGCTTTTGGAAAAAATAAGTGATTTTGTTCATCACTTTCGATAGAAAATTGAAGATATCATGCCTACTAGGTGTGGAAAATCTACCCAATTATTTTTGTAGAGTTGGTTATTGGTCTACGAATTTCAGTGAACATTTAGATTCGTCTGTAACTTTCTATCTAAAAAATATTCATGTAACTATAGTAGGTAACTTTAGCCGTGTAATTTCGCAACAAAAGTAGGTACGGCTTTTGACATTACATAATTTTATTGATAAACCGAAACATAATTTTTAACGTCGTTTTTACGTACCTACATCGAAAGAAAATTGTTTACACTATTACTTAATACGTTATAAAAATATAGTCATTGTTTTCATAACACAATAAAGTTATTGTAATGTAAAACAGTTTTCAATTTAATAAAGCGATTTGTAACATTGATTGTTTGTAACATTTATCACGATGTTTTCCACGCGTTGTTGATACGGTTGACTTGTTTCAAACCCCTTAGGTACATTTGTATTAAACTTATTTAATATTGTAATAATTTAACAGCTTAAAATAATTGAAACTTTAGGGAAATAACAGCCTATATTATAGTTTCTATACTTACCAAATCGATGATTTAAATGCAGCTCTACTTAATGGTAGAGCTACTTACAAAAACTTAACTTAATTACACAAATATATCTGACATGTAATATTACACATACAAGTAATATTACAAGAACATTATGGTAATATAACCCTATCAGTGCTATGTCCTAAATGAAACCCGTCGAGGTTTCCGTTAAGCGGCTCCTTTCTCTGATCTCAAGTTATAAATCGTATGTCGTTAATGCATCCTGAATCTGTAGTATACCGGTTTGTTCTGAAATTATCGATCTTTGTTGAGATTAAAACATGCCTCAGCGTTTCTCGTGATACTTGGACTTGATTTCATCGCTCTTATTCCCCGAAAATATTTCGATGAGTATAAAGTTGTAGGTGGTAATCTGATCGTCATCGTATACGGTAGCATGTTTCTTCTTAACTCATAACAGGGAATGTATGTTAAATTTACTGAAGTTTTGTGAAAGTTACGTTAAATTTTACTTTCGAACCTGCCTGTTATTGTGTAATGTGTAGCTATCTATAGCCATCCACAAAGACTAAAGCTATCCATTATAATTAAGGAAGAGCTCTTTGTTACGACTGAGAAGCAATCTCTGAACATGCTGACATATGAGAGTATCCAATAAATTGTTATCTTACAAATCAAAAAAAACAAGTAACAAATTTTAAGTTAATAAACTTTATTTCTTTCCTTATTTTTTCTGAATTACGCATAAAGTAAAAAAACTAAGAACATATTTTAAATAAACAATACCTCACAACTTTCAGTAGGTGACTAAAATATGACTTCTCTAATTTTTAATGACTTTTAAGTGAGTAAAAAAAGTCGGAGTAAATATTCACCTTGTCGTAAACTTGCTAGCGACGTCTGTGTAAACGGACACGGTAACCTGTAAACAAATTTAAAACCTTTATAAAGCACATTTATCTTAGAGAATATTCGAGAATCAATTAGGAAAACATGATGCTACGCTTTTATTCATACAAGAAAAACCAGTCAATTTATTTTCATATTGTTAATAAATTGTTCGCCGATATTTCAATCTCTTTATAAAAGCATCTACATATATTAAAAAAAAAATTTAAAATATAGGTATCTATGGATCATGATTTCTTACATAATATGTAGATAAATGAAAATACCTGCACTTAATATGTATATTTTCACTTCCGCTTTCATATCTACCATATTATCTACCTATACTATGTTCATGTGATAGTGAAATTACAGCTTAAATAAACAGTAATTAACGACTTTTTAGTTTGAACATATCACAATAAGTCTTAATTAATTATAATAAATATAAATAATAACTACCCACATTTCTTTTACATGCCCACACCTTTACAGTTTTGAGATATTATAAACGCACGGAATTTTTTTTCTTGATATTAGTTTGAAATATTAACTATCTCCTTGAATTTTATTTCTTCAATTATTTTATAAAAATATTATTATTAATCTTTCTGCTAATTAATTTTTATATACTACACAGATAATATTACGACTTCAATTATTAACTTTTTTTCTTTCTTAGGCATTCTTCTTCGTATACTTGGTATTTACGAGTACTACTGTTTAAAGTAAACTCGAACTCCCATATTTAAAAGAGTTTATTGCCATTGCAGTAACCTAGTAGTAGCTAGCCAGTGCAACTTAAATCTCGATTTAAATCGTTTTAAGGCACCTATTAACGCTTTCAGAGCACACGTTTGGTTTATTTTCGAGTCGCGCCACGCCCTACCCGCCACCGAGTTATTGACAAAGCTCTACAATTTCCTACCATTTTATTTCCTGGCCCACTCCGCTCTATACGAATATAAATAAATCCTTTCTAAGTCATTCGATACGGCGCAAAGTCACGAAGTTTACATAAAATAGGTGATTTGCCCCGAATGCCACGGTTTTTTCAAACTTCCATCGGGGTGTGGAACCTACCCACTTAGATTTGAGCGCAAAAAAACATGTTTACAGGCTTTTTCTTTTAACGATTCCTAGCTATATCGAGACGTGTTAGCGATCGTAAATTCTGTTTTGTGTTGTGTAACAATCGTATTCTCATTGTAACTGATTTTATACGGTTCTTCAGCCAAATTCAGCTAGTAAAGCGTATATTACTCGTATATATAGGTAACTATACATATAATTATATTTACATGCACTGAAGCAAAACCAACCACGATACCTATTCCAACTTTCACCGAAGCATTAAATGAAGCAAGTTACGCAGCTAAAAGTTCATTTAACTCGGATAACTTTACCCGTATCTGTACCGAAACTTTGTCGACGTTCATTTAAGTTTATATCCATTCCAACTCGGGCTAAAGTCCTATCGGGAATCGTAATCCGGGCGGACAGTTTGTTACGAACATTTGTTTTCTTCTTTTTAGTCAAGTATGAGTAAATAGCAACAAAACGACTGCGTAGGGCACTCGAACCGACATTTACGACTCAATCCCGAAACAGAGACCGCGGGCCGGTTGAACTCGTACATTTGCCACCATTTAAATTAGAACTACCCCACCTCTTTAATTCTCATCAAAAAAGAAAGAGTACAGAATATATGGAGAGGCCCAGAGGTCTTTCTATTCTGGCGGCCGAGTCGTTTCAAAAGCGTCGATGACAGGACAAGTTCGTATACATTACTAACTGTCAGGTTGTGTTATCTGTAGCACAAGTATGTATGTGCTACGAGAGTCGTCTCCCACGGTTGATTGGACAAAACGGTCCTTTGGGACTCATTAAGTTTCGTAATTGAAACGTTTTCATTACGTTATTTAGATTATATTAGGAATGGTACGTTATAATATTAAATAGTATACCTATTTATTATAATTAAATCATTTTATAACTCCGCGTTGAAAATTATATTTTTGCGGTTGCAATCTCGGAAAGTTAGAAGGTAATAGGTATATGGATTTCTCGCTTCCTTCTTTTGTTCAAGGTGTAATTTATTTCAATATTAATTTGTGCTCTTATTTAGCGTACCTACAAGTTCTCTTTATTCTAATAGGCAGCTTAAAGCCACGCCTACGAGTTTTTAAAAGGCGTCGATTATTCCAAAACATATTAATTAGGTACATCTAGATAGAAGTAGATAAAGTCTAAATCGATTCAAGACAAACAGCAATAGCAGCACACACTGGTAGATAAGTTACCTACAAAACTGAAATCCATAGCTGAGATGTGTTTACGTAACATAAAGACATATTTACAATAACAGTATGGGGAGTGGGAGTCCGTCCGAGAGTTTAATGGCGCGAAAACTGACTGGATCATATCCCAGGGTTTACGACACGAGAGTAAACGGCCGATTCATTTGCAATTCTAACTGCGACTTAGCAACGGTTCGCCAGCGATTGTCCAACGGCAAAACAACTCCGTAATCTTAAGAAATACATACATACATATTGCTCTATTACGTAGAGATTGTGGCTGAAATAACAGTTTGTACTATGTAGGTACCTACTTCTCTTTTGATTTCTGGTTTTGTTTAAGAGGGACAATAATAAATAAGACACGTTACTACTATGTTATAAAAAGATAACTATATTTAGACTGTAAACTGAATATAACCATACACAGTCCTCGACAAAAGCTAGTGCCCTATACTAATAAAGATATCCTTGAATTACGCGATGTTTTATAGGGATGATAAGCAAATGAAGCGAAATGGGTGGTTTTTTCACTTTATTTTATCAAACACATTCGAAAAACTAGTCCTACTTGTTTTGCATTGTGATATCAAACCTTATTATGGAACATACGATTTAACATACACAAATAAATATATAGAAAATTATTAAAGTAGGTACCTAGCAAAAGTTTTAATTAAAGGGTTTTCGTATACCGTCGTAATTCGTGGGGTAGGTACAATATTAAAACTGGTTACCTGCCTACTTACAACTAGAAAAGTTTCTCGAAATAAATTGTTTAATAGAAACGTAGGAAGTTCAAAGATCAAATGGATTTGAAGACAATGATTTTAACATTCATTTGATTTGACGTCAACAATCGGTCGCCCGCCCATATTAAATAGGTACTTCTTCTGTCATTGCCCGCATACTTCGAATGAAAATGTACATAATTACTTTGTAAAGTTTCTTTCTACACGCGTAGAATCCAAAATACCAACCCACTTCAAAAGTGTATGGTAATTTCACCACACAAAGAATTTTGAAATGACGTAATATGCCATGCAATATTATAGTTGTATTCATCCAATTACATTTTCAATTTGCGTGTATCGCAGTGTTATCGATAACAATAACAAAATTGAAATTTCCCATCGAAACGGCAACGTACGCGTACAGGTTTGAGCGACTCGCATGTTCCACATACGAACTATTGATCGGTTGGTGGTCCTTGTTATTCAGTATTCGATTCATTCTCATAGGCTCGATGTTATCGTCAAGGACACATATTGTGATTCGTTCCTCGGCCCGGAATAGATCGAGTCAACGATAGAACCGTCGATCGATGAATTAGAATGTCTATTGCTTGCGTTTGCGTGAAAACGTTTCATGCGTCTTACGAATTTCCTCCAAACGACGGACGATAAATATGAAGGACTGCGATGAACCGAGTAAATAGCAAAGGGACTTAAAGTTACTCGTATCGTAAATACGCTGCTTTATCTACTCTGCGCAGAAAATCAGCTTAACATTCATTTATTGCTAGCATTAAATCAAACGAAATCATTTGCATAGGTTTTCTGTGCTGTAGGAAAATAAACCTCCTTGTAATAATAAATGTAAAATTTTATGTTAAACATCTTTACTCGTGTACCTACATTTCAAGTTGCACCGTATCGCTGTAATTGACGGAATTGATAAAAATGTTCTTTTATTCTTCCTCGGATCTTAGGATTTGTTTCACCCACATTTTCTTGTTTAAATATAATTTATTTATTATGTACTTATTTGTATCTATACGTAGATATACATATATTATCAAACTTGTCTAATACTGCATTTTAATATATATTTTAGTCGTTCGTTTGTTATAACAGCACCACTATACCATGACAGGTAGGTACGTTTATAGAGCACCTTAACGTGTTGACATGCGTGCATAATGAATGCGACAAAAATAATTATAATATAGAAAAACTCACTGTCAAACTGGTTTATTCATATAATATTAAAATAAAT
Source organism: Lerema accius (assembly GCA_001278395.1). Classification (NCBI taxonomy): domain Eukaryota; kingdom Metazoa; phylum Arthropoda; class Insecta; order Lepidoptera; family Hesperiidae; genus Lerema; species Lerema accius. The sequence continues at coordinate 2,250,887 of LGAG01000003.1, forward strand.
TTCAAGACGGAACTAAATTAAAACATCGAGGTGGACATGTTAATCGCAACTTTGTTTCTCGTCGAGACTCTGTCGGGCGATAAATTAAGCCAACGAATTTAATTTCACGGGCGGCAAAGTAAAAACACTACATTAATAAAGCGCGACTTATTTTATATTATTAAAAACGTAAATAACGAGATTAAGAACATTAACTATAAGAAGAATTAGGTAATAAAGTGTTAAAAAGGTTAGAGAGTTCGATGAAAAATGAGGTTGCTTAATTAATGGAACACTTTCGAGTATAAGTGTAACGACGAATATGCCTATATGAACAAAACTATACAAATATACCTACCTAAAATTGGGAATACCTTCAGTATATTTGTCTATAGAGGGCAAGACAACAAAAGAAACGAGGGTTAATGCAATAAAATGCAAACACGTTCGTGCTTGCGTGAAATTTGACAAAGGAGGTACGTTGTCGTGAATGCACATTATGCAGTTTTATACCTAAACGTCCGTCGTATCTGACCGCTTTACATTCCTCTTATCGCAGGTAGGTAAACTTGTAGGAACGTGGGAAACAGCGAGTGTTGACATATAAAACTTTAAAAGTTTTCATGTGCTATAAAAAAGTATTTTAGCGTGCGCTACGTGAAAACGAGTGCGAGTTGAAATATGAACAAGCATCACCAATCAGCTAACGAATAAATAAATTAGATATTGTAATTCATAGTAAACATAAACCTACACAATTAAAATGTTAAAAGAATGAAGAATGAATGAATTATAGTAATTTATCACTACGTCAATGAACTTGACATTAATTTGTTATTGTAATAATTTAATGATGATAATTGAATAAAGTACTTATTTCGTTATAATATTCCACGATTGTATAGGTAACTTTGTTACAATTAGTCGTACTCAAAACTTATAAACAGTGGATAAAGTTTTAAGCGTGATTTCCTCCAAGCTACAATGATTGAAAGATGGTGAATAGAATAAAAATAAAGTTCAATTCAAACCTTAGTATCATGGTCTGTGTGGCGACGCCGCCTCACCTGTTAGTAAGGTCGATCGCGAGGGACGCCGCGTCCGAACCTTACCCGCACTGCTTCTGTAACAATTTATTGTAATCTTTATTAATAAAATCATAGCGTACGTGACTCTGTCTCTGTCTAAACTCCTCCCAGACGACTGGAGAAATAATAAGCGTTTTGTGGCGTATTTTACAGGGACTGAATGGTTTAAGACGACAAAATTAAATATCCAATAAGACGAGCATTTATAAAACTTTCAGGAAAATTTAAGGACAAGATAATGCAGAACCCCGTTTTCTTAATATTCTAGTTTTTTTTATAAACTATTAGTCTCTATTAACTAACATAGTTATAGGTAAATCTGTTGCAAGTTCGCTATAAACTTTAGCTCATACCAAGGTACAATCACCTTATTGACACCCACGCACTTACTTACATTGTATCATTAAATATTTACAAGCCTTCATAGTTTTGTGGTTTTACTACAAAACAATAAACGCACAACACTTCCTTTTTTCTGCCTTCCTTATGAACAAGTCATTGGTACAAATGATATAAAATAAAGTGTTTAATGTCAGACGTAGGTTGGTAAAACATAGCTTGAGACTATTTTCTTTGTTCATTACATTGTAACATTGTAACGAACTTGGTCGTAGAACAATTGTTCCTTGTATTGGAATCAACTAAAATCTTTCAATTAGGTACATTGGTAAGTTGGTACGAAGTGTGACCAATAAAATATTTTATTTATTAAAGCATTCATTCATCAGTGTACAGTACATATTTAACTACCTAATTATGTTTTAAACGGCTTTATTGAAAAAAAGTAATATTCTCATTGTTTTGTTTGTACCTACTCGTAGCAATACTTTAGTATTCAGTAGAAAAAGCCCATATTTTAAATACATATTTCATATCCATACCTGTGAGATGATATTTTCTTTATTAGTTATAGGTAGGTACCTACCTATGTTTGTTTGTTCGATCTTGCGTAAGTTAGAGTATCTTACCTAATCATACCATTAGCTTTTTGAGTGTATGTAGGTAGATGTGTGTAACGGTATCAGGCAGTAAAGCCCCGTTCAAAGAATAGGGTGAAAGCCAACGAGGCAACTCCATTAGCAAAAAGGGAAAATGAAAATGCGCATAAAAGCCCTAGAAATCTCAGCAATAAATGCCCACAAGCGCTAAATTTATTTTTATCGTCTGTTCCACTTAAGGAATATAGGTAAGATTGAAAAATGCTTCCAATATTTTCCCGTAATTTGTCCGCGTATTTTTTCTTCAGGCCATAAAATATTTACGGTGTTCGGATGAATTCAGGAGTGGATTTGCGAGCCTCCTCTCGTTTTTACTCGCCGAATTAATTCATTTCCTCAAACAAACAATATTCAGCATCGGTAGCGAATTCCAGTTCCACTTCATTTATTACGTTGAATCCTCAAAAGCCCTTCGTAAATTACGTCGAATTTATGTAAGTACAAATGAATTTATTATGTAGGTATATTAGGTATAATACAGCCTACCTTTACGGTTAGATTTATAAGTAGGTATTATTAGATACTCGTATCTACTAACCACGGCATACTCAAAGACAATTACAGTCTTACATTCTTAAGTATTTACATACCTAAACGATTAGGTATTAAGTTAGTTAAGGATGCAAAAACCTGGGCAGTGCATCGCATACGTTTCTCAGAAGTGCAATCAGCGATCTCGGCGGCAGTTATGGTCGATGCAACTGCACGATGCACTCTCAGATAACACGCCCCCGTCTGTAACCGCGTCCGTGTAATGAGACGGCATGATTAAGATAAAAACCTTCGTACTAATAAGTACTGTATCTATATGAATTATAGAGACCGCCCGACAATTACCTAAGTGTGTAAAACAAATCGTTCTGTAGTATCAAATTATGCATACCTACCATAATATACAGCTTGAAACTTCGCACGAATATTATGTAAAGGTAGAGAATTTAATACTAATTATTGGTAAATAAACTTTGAATTCATTCTGTTTTAGTCTTATATAACTTTAAGTATAGATATACTTAATATAAGAATTATATAACTACTGCTGCAGCGTAAATCGGTATATCAAAAAAAAATATATACCTAAGTAATATATAAGATATAGATACCTACATAGTTATTAAATCAACATCAACTAAAAATTTTATATCACGACCAAATTTTTTATACCCATAGTCAGAATTACTACGTGAGAAAATATCACACTTTTTATCGTAACCAAGTTTTTTTACAAAGCAGGTAGAGCCAAGAGGACGGTTTCTATAAAGAATTTACCATATTAGGTATATCATTTATACCTATAGAAGGTTTTCCTTGCCTATTATCTATAGCGGTCTTTTATACTTATAATAGTTTTTAATTTAATTAATGAGGTGTCTGCATAATTCAAATTTGTATTTCTTATCTGAAACTATAATTACATTTATAATTATTAACGCAGGCAATTTTTTTTATGCGTGCGAGTAGGTATTTATCTTATTTAAGTAGGTGCCGTATTTCGAAGAAAACAAAATAAATTGTCCAGGAACTGCTTGCAATCATCATTAATTTATCTTTATAACTAGATAAATAATTATATTTAATAAACATATTAATATTAATTTTTATATTTATTGTCACCTAAATAAAAATAAATTCTCAGCAGTATTTTTAATCTTTTTAAGTAGTTAAAGTAAACGCAAAAACAGACGAACCTACACCCAGACTGAAAACCGAAATTTAAATTCACTGTGCATGTCTCTACCTGCCTGAGAGTCGACAGGATTCGAACCCAGGACATTTTAAATGGCGGCCCGGCATAGTAACCATTGCTCCTTACGAATATATAAAAATAAATATATAATTAACTTACTAGCGACCTCCCTTGATCCGCACGAGTATAAATAAAGTAACATATTGTTTTAACGTAAAATATAACATACCTTAATCAGTCTGTTAATAAAACCTAGCTTTCTAATAAGATTTTTTAAAACCATATAACTACCTACTTAATTTGAAAGATTAGGTACCGCCACATACACACGTACACACAAACAATACCTCTCTTTATATTAATAGTACAGTACCTACGTATCTATGTTTATCCAACAAAATCTATCGCAATAAGAGAGCGGGGGAACGACCGCCTGCAATGATTCAATATAATCCGACGCGACATATGTCGCCGAGATTTTTCGGACTTATATTAAACTTATTCGAGATAACAACTTCGGCTGAGACATATTGATGAGCGTTTTGCGACTTAAAAGTAGAAACACTAAAGGACGATCCAATACTAAAAAAAGCTCCCAATCATTGCGATGGTAATAAAAGGAATTGTTCAAAATTTCTTCTAAACCTTACCAGTTACTAATTTCTGTGAAAAAGTTTAGATATAGGTATCTTGAGATTGTTTATATTTGACATTATCACTTGCATTATACGTTGATATAATTTACATATTACAACTGAGAATAAAGAAAAATCGCTAAATGGCAAAATGATTTGCCCTAGAAACATAGGTAATTTATACTACGAGAGACGCCTAGACGTGGCAAATAGCACTACTTTACCATTTATTGCCCACGCCACTTGAGACCAACTTATACCTATTCTAAATGAAACCACTGTCACATAGTTATAGGGAATACCCATAATATTATAATACTGATTTTATTTAAAAGTAGAGCTATCTTTATGATACTTGTGCTCTATGCCATTAGGTATCTACCGTGTTTTTACTCCTAACGTAAGGTACCAACCTATACATTACTTTACAGATTTATCATATCTAACACAATACTACAAGACATACTCAGCATATACATAGGTATATTATATGATATTTTCTGTACCTACACAAAAAAATTGTTTATTCTAACCTAACTCCTGTATAAAAATATCAAACAAACTATCGATCGAGTTCATTTTACATTCCTATAAACATCTGAAGATATAATTGTAAAATCTATCCAGACAGAGTTAACAACATATCGTAGCAAAGGGCTCATTTGCGCGGTTATGGATTCCATTGTTTCCCGCAAGACGTGGTTCTCATATAAACAAGCTTCCAAGAAAGGAGACGATTTCTGATATAAGTATCCGGACATTCTCCTCGACGTAGCTACGTATAAGGCCTGGCAATTATATACGTTGTATGTAGTATGTAGTTACTATGTATAAATATTCATCATACATTATAGGTAAGTATATCTGTAGTACTTAGGCTTGAAGTTAAACAATTTTTTAGGTATTCTATTATTGTCACCATCCTTACATTTAGATAGATACGTAGGTATATAATCGATAATTACCTACTTATAAAATATTTACCATATAGGTATTTCATTTGGTAGCCATGCGATAATTTTTTTTTTATAATTATAATACAATTAATATAATCAATATGAATCTTACATCTGTTGCGATCGCGATAGTAGGTATCTACCTATTATATGTAACATGTGGATGTTACTATTAAAAGTGTCTCATTAATTCGTTTGTTTGTTATAATAATGGAAGTTAGCTACAGTTAGTTAGCTAAATGATGAGGTCAAAGCTGGCCATAGTCCATATTGTTAACAGCTAACGTCACCGCTGTCTATTTTCTGTTTGACACAAATAAGGTCAAAGACAACTAACATACATTTATCATCAACATAAATGTCTTCTCCAGTTTATAATTGAACCCAAGAACCTTCCCTTAACAAGTTGTAAAATAAATTGTATCAGTTAACATGAAAGTGTATTATCGCTCGATGACAAAAACAATTGATTTCATTCAATTATTAACAGTCTATGACGAATACATTGGCGTGTCGTGATTGCATCAATTGATGAAGGACTATTTAGTTACACTATCATTTAATAATGATACTCTAAGAACCTTGTCCGTTTTATTGAGTACCTATCACCAATGTAAATCATGATTTCGAAATGGTTGCAATGTTGTTTACTTCATAAATGACGTGACTGATAAATCACTGATTAATATTTGCAATAGGTACCTAACCATAGAGAATAATTGAATATTAATAACCAGTTTACAATAACTAATTTAATAGCAAATAGTGGTAGAAATAATTTAATAAACAGGTGTTCATTACGAGTTGGTTATGATCATGAATTTTCTTATTATAAGATTAACAGCAATGTAAAGATGGTAAACAAAAAGATTTATTCTCCCCCAACCTTGGTGTTTTCGGTACATCTGGGCTGAAAATTATTTTAGCCGCGCTCCTAATTCTGGTACATTTGCGATGAGCTTAACAAGAACGAGCGAGCGGCGCGCTTTTCATCTTTGAAGCGCAACATTTACATTTTCGTCTCATTTATTTGCTATTTCGGGCACCCCCGCCTGCCCTCCCTCCAATGAATAAGTCTCGGCCTGCGTCAGAATAAAACGGAATTTGGAAGGAACGCTCTATAAACTCTAATTAACTTTGAAGTGAATGCACAAAATGAAAGGGAATGTGAAAAGCTTCGTAAAATAAAGAAATTTACAACATGCTAGTGAACTCGAATTTTTAAATAAACGATTACGAACAGACGTAGGTATCGACCTACGCACACATTAGGAAGTAAATAAAATATCCAACATCCTCTTAAATAAAATATAAATGTTCTTAACATAAATAAATATAAATCAGTCGCATCAGAATCACTTAGTCCAACGCTTTTGTAAAAGAGGAAGCGGGATGGCGCATGATCAGAATGTAATCGTACAATTCCGACTTTTATTAAGATATTTACGAAGAAAAGCTCGTCGTGTTGTTATTCAGCGGTCGTGGCGTATAAAAATAACGCGTCCCTTAACGCAAACCTTTTGTCTCGGCCACGCGCTGCTAACAGAAATTATTTCGATGCCACCCCCTTGCTTATCATTCGCTGCTTGCTTTTAGCAGGATGCAACTGTTTTTCGTGACGAAACTCCGAATAACAGGTAATGAGGAATTAATTTTATTAGGTGTCGACTAAATATCCAATTGTATAAGACGTAGGTATAAAGTATGTTTTGTCGATATTCCGATGTCATTTAAATTTTCGTTTATCAATGTAATTTTCATTATGGTATAAGACTGAAAAGTAAGGTTCGTGCAAATATCTATATTTGAAAAAAATCGATTTCAGAAGTTCGAGGATGCCAAAAAATATCTAATACCTATTCTCTTTCAGTACCTATCAAAATTCCAATTTTATATTTATCTAACATATTTCAATCTCTGTCTACATAACAGCGTAGGTATTAATATAACGAAATAGGGAATTTATAGTATTACAAAATACGTTACAAAGACTTTTATACCATTTAATAACATCGAATCCGTCCTTCCTAACAATACGGGCGAGTATTTTAAGTAATTTGGAATTCTACAAATATCTCCAATAAGAGCGAGGGTTACCTTTCTATATTTTATGGTGCACGCACATCTCGGCCAGATTTCTCTGATAGAAAAACGAGACCCAAACCGCTCCCGAATATAAATCGCCTTGTTATATTTTCCAGAACATTGGGATTCATGAAGTTTGAGGGCCCTTGCGACATGATTTAACGAAATGTTCTTACACATATACACCTACCTACCGCTATTTATACTGTCTACAAACCTGGTATAGTATAGCAAAAACTGCAATTCATAATTGTAGCGAAAATTTTTGTAACAAAAGTATCATAACGCATAGTTTTGTTGAATTTTAAATCATTTCCTCATTGCATAAGCAGCTAAGAATATAATTAACACGTAGATCAAGAAATAAATTATCTATTTATAATTAACTTACTAGCGTTGTAGTTACCATATACATATTTATTTTATCTTGAAGTTATCTCAAGCCGAAGTAACGTCGGAACCAGTTTTGGGTCGAGCGCCTGCTCCAAGCGAGTTATTAACATTCGTATGTAAATCAACCGTTTTATAAAGTCAGCGCACTTTTATCA
>LGAG01000003.1:2262942-2282776 GCA_001278395.1 Lerema accius
GCTTTGGGTACTTTTACTTTAACAATTTTTTATTGAAACATACAATTATTTGAAGCTAAATTAAGTATAATAAAGTGTTCCTCACTTATTCCTTTTTATAAAAAATAATCGTCAACTTTGTATGATCATAGGAAATATTATATTTGAAAAAATCTTCAAATATGTGTGCTTAAACCGTCCATTACTGGTGCCACCACGGTAACTTACTAGCGTTGTAGTTACCATATCATATACATATTTATTTTATCTTGAAGTTATCTTAAGCCGAAGTAACGTCGGAACCAGTTTTGGGTCGAGCGCCTGCTCCAAGCGAGTTATTAACATTCGTATGTAAATCAACCGTTTTATAAAGTCAGCGCACTTTTATCATTTTTATACAGATACCACAGAAATGTCCTTCTAAAATAATCTTAGATACCTACTAGAGCTTTTTTAATAAGATATTATTTTTGGTTCTACTTTTCGTTATAGAAATATTTATTTTGGGTAGAATATTAAATAAGATTATAAGATAACCTACAGTGCCAAGGCGTTATAGGTATGGGTCGCTTTAGATCTCATATAATCGTAATAATATGAAATAATTGTTTATGTATAGTATAAAGTTATTAAGTGTTGTGTATAGAAAATATTTAGGTAGGTACATAAATACCTAGGTACACCTTAAATTCCTGTTTTAATTTATACCTACTTATAAGTTGCCAACATTATATTATATGTAAATTAGATTACCTATTTGACATCTTAAAACAAACAATACTTAATTGACAAACTTTAGACCATAGATTTAAAAGAATAAATTCAAACTCCGATATTAGCTCTTCAACCCGTTTTAGTAGAAAACGAACATAAATTTACATATTTTGTGTCAGCCGTAAATCTTTATTTATGCATGCGACATTGACGAATTCTAGCTCTTTTAAGTAAATAACAAAAGGGTGAAGAGTCGTGCATAATTATAAAATCGGAGAAAAGGGTGACAAAGCATCAGTTGCGTAACATAGCACAAAGGGTGAAAGGGGGTATGAATATGAATGAATTGCTTGGTGAAATTGGGTCACGCTGAGTAGCACTTTTGTACTTCCGCCCTTATTTTTTTCAGACGTTTTGTTGTAGCTTTAGTGAAAATTTCTTTCCACAGATTAAAAGAGAAATTTTTAAATACATACTTTTATTACGTATGAGTAACTCCGAGTGATTTTGCTTAGAAAAATAAACGTAAGATTTAAGTATTCATCTAAAGTTTAACCAAAAATATTTTTTTATATTTCATCAAAAATAACAAACAAATGAACTAGGAAGGTAACTAAATCAAATTAAAGAAACGTACCTACTACCTACCTACGTTCTATGTTACGTCTCTACCCACCAGTAGGTAAATTAAGGAGTTCATTTCAAGTTAAGATGGCGTGTCGACAAAGTTTGAGCTTGAGAGTGCGCATTCAAAATACCTTATGTTTCATAATATAACCGCCATTTGTATAACTGTTTACCTGCCTGCCTACCACCAGTGAAGTTTAAGATTTTTTTTGGATATAGCAACTATCACTTTATTATTCATAGCATTTACGTAACGTTTAGAAAACCTTTACTTTAACAAACATATTTGAAGACACCACATTGAACGTGGCAGAATTTCAGCAAACTTATTTTAATCAAGCCTTCCTTCCTCTTACACATGGGTGATATTGCAGGCGCAAGTCATATTAGACCTTTATTTAGGAGAGGTACGGCCGGGCTTAATCCGTGGTCCGTTGGAGTTACGCCCTTGCCCGAGCAATTTAATAAATACCCGCCTAAATCAGGGAATGCGGGAAAGCGGGAAATTACGCAGCTGGAATCACTATGGCAGTAAAACTTTAGAGCCGAGTTACAGATAGAGCGGTCGCTGAGGACTCGTTCAAAACGTCAATATACCGCCATTTTAGGTTCTTACTTAAGGCTAGGCAGCAATCGTTTTTACAAATAAAGAAACAATATCTGGTAAGTACATACAAAAACATTGTACAAAAATGTTGGCAATACAGAATGAATTTAATTTAGGTATTAATTAGGTATTAATTTAGGGTTTTTTTTCCTTTAGTAAAATAATTGCTGAGTCTCTTAAATCAACGTAGACACACACCTTCTGTCTAATCAAACACAACGCTAAAGTTTTATTGACTACAATTATTTTTATACTTATTTAAATTAAATTAGATAACCTATTATTATCAAAAGCATGACAAATTAATAATCCGGAAGTTGAAAAACCATAAAAACCTGTACCAAACCTAATAGAGATGCCGTCAAAAGTTATTGCAGCAAAATTCAGCGTGTACACGCAAACCAATATAAAATCCTTCGAATAACGTTCACCGCGAAATGAATCAAGTTGATTCGTTAAAATTACGAGGCACAAGATTGTCAGTTATGTTTGTGGATACTGAATGTGCCGAATCGCTGTACGGCAAAGTGATCGTAAATCTTGGTGCTTCGTTCGTTGAAAATAAGCGTCTGGCTCCATGAAACTCGATACCAAATCTGTTGAATAATTATGCTAATTCAGGGGTAACATCGACACTGGTCACTCTAATGTTTAATAATAGATTTGAACTATTGATCAATGACAATGGTTGAAAGGTGAGGTGGATATGTTAAGTTATTTTTTTTTTTGTAAAATATTTAAAGTTTAATTCATTTTCAAATTATATCTAAATCAATTTAAAGTGTAAATAGGCAAATAGATATAAAAAATATTATACAATTCATAGCTCTACATTATGATAGGTAGAGTTTCCTTTCCCTTTATAAAAGTGTGGAAAATCTAGATAAGGGTTATTTGTAGAGAGTAATGGAGAGTTTGAAATACACGGTTAAGAGTGAACCTACAATTGTTTTTAGACTTAAATGTTTAATTCAAAACGCTAAGTATAGAACAATTCCTTCTTTCTATATTTGGTAGTGTTATTTATACCTATCTACATATTATCTCTAATATTAAGCATACAATAGTTAACACAATTTGGCAAGTTTTCCGTTAGATAAAATTCATCTACACATAAACACTGATATTTTATGTTTTGAAATTCCCATTCAAACATCTAACAACTTTAGTCCTCTAATATTCACAAATGATAGGCAATTTGTATTCTCTCATTATCATTAGACAGCGATTAAAACCGAAACAAAACCTAACCGACTAGAAAAAATAGAAGAATAAAAACCGGTACATTTAAAAATTATGAATACTGAACCATATAATTATTGCTATAAAGTGCAAAAGTAAAAGAACGGTAGAATGACAGCAATTCGAAAATTAAAACGAGTTTGTTCGAAGTTGGAACGCGCGCCTTTTATAAATACTACGAGGCAACCATGTTGCCGTGCGCGCCAATCAGAGAGCATTCCCGGCCGTGCAAGCGATAGGGATGGCGGACCTATGCCCATTATCACTCCCTATTATTATAAATGGCCGGCTGGCAAATTTACATTCCGGCCGCGTTTTGAAACTACGAACAAATTACTAAATAAGCATACGTAATTTTACTCCATAAAGTAAATTTTTTCCTCAAGAATAATTTAATAATACATAATATTTACCGTAAAAAAAATATTAAGGCGAAAGCGTAATTTTTTTAATTACTTATATAGAAATGTAAATAGCACCTAACTTAGAAAAAAAAATAATAATTTCATAAATTTATTGATCATAGATCAGTAGGTAGATAAGGTAGCATTTGCAACTATGGAAATATTTTATTATGCAATAGATGTAATCAGTAGATATGAAAATAACACCTACCTATGTACCTAAGTACTCACCTACCTATTATGCAAATTAAATGATCACGATAAAATGATTTTGTAAATAAAATTGGTACTAAACAGTAAAATGATTGTTATTTATGAAAAGAGGGTTTTCTACTAAATTAAATAAATAGTAGGTAAGTAACTTAATATCTAATTGAGTGGGCGTTAGGTAAGGAGGTACCTACCGTAGATCTGAATCGGTGCCCACGCTACTGATAACTCGAGAGTCATGCGACTAACCATAAGCTAATTTATTCGTATTACAAGATAACAGTTAAGTTTAAGTGCGAACAGATATTTACATTGAAAGCGCATGATAACTCTGGCACTGAAATATTGGAACAGATGTTCAGGGTGAACGACCCCAATGCGCCGCGGCGACTCCATCTTGATTTATTTATTTATGCGCCAGCGCATTTAATCAACGTGAAAAGATTTTTTTAATTGGGCAGCCAAGACCAACAAGATAACTTGACAAAGTTTTAATTGATTTATAGCGAGTTTAATCTGTTAGCGAGCGACAGATTTATAGGAACCTACTCTGGTAAACTATCTTAATGTTAATGACTTGTAAATATACTTATTGTCTACTTAAGTGTTTTACTTTTACACACCTAGTTACTTTTGCAACCAATCTTGTAATGAAAATTGTTGTATCTAATAATTACTTAAAATTACTTAAAATAAATTAGGTATTTAATAATTTCATACGCTATTAATTATAAAAATGAAATTATTTGACTAAGTAGATACTTCATATCTCGTAGTATTTCACAAATATTTTTAAGTTAGGTGTAGCGAGGTTGTAAATTTAAATAATAATTTAATATTTTGCATTTATTTTTAAAACTCTTAGGTATACCTACTTATACATTTAAATGAATAAATACCTACGTACCTTCATAACTGGCCGTCTACCAGAATAAAAATAAAAACAGAAATTCTTTTTTTTCTTTTTGGAGATATAATTTTGGGATGTTAATAGACAGCCGGAGGGCTCAGCAGTACAAGAGGAGGTGATTTAAGAAAATTACATTATAAAAAGAGTGAAAAGAAACGAGGGGATAGGGCGAATGCGGCGGTGTTCAAAAGACATTATTATAAAATGTAGCAATTTAAATTCAAACAGAAGGTACTTTGCCCACGACGATGTTTACGGCGATTAAAATAGATGGAAAATATGAAGTTATATAGGTACTGTGTAGATATCTATAGGTAGGAAAAAATACAAAGTGGGTTTTGTAGGTAAGTGTACCAATTTTTAGATGTTAATATTATGTACCTACCGTACCTACCTAATCTGTATTCAAGGCGCATTTAGTACGTGATTACTCACGTCCATACCTAGATAGGTACGTTGTGGACATGTTGGAATATTAAAAATACCAATAGGTAGAGCAATTCTGCGAAAAAAATTGAGATGTAAAAATAATATCGTTAATTTCTTTCCTATTTCCTAACATTAAAATTACTGACAATACCAAGGTGTTTTGTAAAGAAATTAATTATGAGAGAAGCTAAAGCAATAACAATATAATAACAGAGAAACATTTTCATGCAGTTTTATCAAACGATACAATTTTGTATAGGTAGGTACCTAACACGATATTAACTTTGACAAAGTATCATAAAATTGTGTAAGTAAATAGGTATTCTCTAAAAATCAGTAATGAATGCCTCGGAATGCCGAATCGATACTGCTTCTAAACTTATCAAATATTTTTCCCGCCCGAGACGCCAAGCGAGGGTTGACAATGTTATACAGATAGGTATCTAACTATACAATGTTTTAGTAATCTATTGGTACCGATAGACACACCTTTTTCTCTGTGAATGCCACTAGGTATATTATTAAAGCTGCGCTTTGTATGGGTAGTTAATTAACATCAACAAACAATATCTACCTTTGGACTTTACCGTTTTTTAACTGATTTTTAAAACAAATAGATAGACACCTTTATTTTTAAATCAGTTATTGTGAAAATATAAGCATACTCTATGTATTATAGAAATGATAAAATCAGTAATGTAAACATTGATGGAAAAGTGTGATAAAATAGGTATAGAACTAGGTATGTTAATTTCCGGTACAAAGTTTTCATAAAATTGCTTGTTAAATAGGACAAGCTAAAAAATGACTGTAGGTACAAATATTACCTACTGTAGTCATCAAGTGTTTAACTAAGCCTAAGGGAACATTACCTATACAATACGAATAAAATCCAGAAGTTAGTTTCCGTAAGAGGTTTTACTGCTGCCTTTTCTCAAATTGGAAAAGCAGACACGGTTCGAATCTACGCTACGGAACTTAGCTAATAAAAACTTTCATTGTTACCCGATACTATCAGCTAACAACTGTTTCATTCAAGTCCAATACTAACTCTTATTTCCTCTCAAAATCACTTCCAAGTTTCAAGGAATAAAGTATAAAGTTCAGACTTACGGATACCTACCTTTAAATACCTGATTTTACATGATCATACTTAGTCCCTGTACCTATAACTTAGACAATAAAGCAAGTACGTACAAACCTTACAATTTAAGTTACGAAAGGTAGGTAGGTGCCTATCAGATGAAGCGGATTAATTTTATCACTTTTATGAACTTAATTTGAACTTTTAAAATTAGACTTATGAAAAGATTGGAATAATGCAATTTGCGCTTTATGACTTTAGATACTATCTACTAGTACATACGTACCCATCTATCTCAAATCAATTACTACTAGGTATATTATTGTAGCAAGAGAAACAATGGTATATAGAAAAATCGATGAGTAGACAGATTAATAAAATAGATGAAAAGACATTCATTGATTCTACACTCTCCTCAGCAAAGAGAAATGTTCCGTTAATTAAACTCCGTACTCTTCGAGCTGCGGCAATTAGGTACAAAATATTCTCGAGAAAATCTAATTAAAACATTCATCCGCAAAATTTCACTCAGCTCTGAAACTTTGCGGATTCCGCGCTCCGAGCCAGATAATGACTCGGCGAATTCTTCAGATGTCTCCGTCGGCAAAATGTTCTGTTCAAACGGAAAACTGACGCAGAGACAGAGACTTTACCCAATATAAGTATTAGGTACCTTCTTACGATGTTTTATCGTGACTATTTTCTATAAATTTTGTCGCCAATGAAACTTTAACTTGTATAAACGTCTTAAGGTTTTAATTTAGACTTAAAAATGCCGTTCAGATTAGTAACTTTGTTACGTAAATAAATTACGTTTATAATTAGGTACTACTACGTAGGTTCTGCCGTATAAGAGAAAAGTCTAACTTGGATAATCCAACAAATATATTTAAGAGCACGTTCAACCAATATTTAACTAAGTATGAGTATTAATATAGGTAAAACAATATAGGAGCGTTACTTAAGAGTAACATAAAGTGCACCCCGAGAATAAATGGATTACTTATGTCCACGGCGCGACATCTAGCGGGGGGTTGGTGAAACCGTATGAGTTATTGTTATTGCATGGATTTCCCCGCTTCCGGTCGTGTTTTCACTTACACCCCTCTTGTAAGGAAACTCGTAAAAATCTGGCCGAAATATCGTATTAAATTGAATTGTACAATTTACAAACAAGACACAATTAGACACCCCAACACTCGGATTGTATTGGCGCCTAATAAAAACATAAAACAACCAGTAAGTAGGTACCTACATTTTCCCGTGCGCGCTTTGTTATTCTGTTTTAATATATTGAAAATATATCCGCGGTTTGTGTATTTGAGTGGGTACCTACCTACCTATGCGAACACGAAAACAAATGAAATAAAGCTCTGTTCATACCTATTCTGTGTCGAATAGTAATGTACTAGGTATTTGTACTGAAGTTAGCATATTAATTTTATTATACAAATGATACCTATTAGTTTTTTACTAGTGCAACTTACATACAAGAATCAGAAAAGTCTATTCAAACATAGGTAGAGTCATGTTTGCTTTTAATGAGAATACCTAAGGCCTGTTACAACAACCTGTAGGTACGTATAAAATATTAGATATATTTTTATAACGCATAAGTGTTTCATTATTAAAAAAATAAAAAATAAATCCTTCCTACCTAGCTAATTGACGACTAATAAAAACGCTTTTTTACTTTTACCACTCAAATATATTCACGCAAATAACCTTAAATATAGAAAGCCCAAAACATTCCTTATAACATTAAGGATAAATATAATACAGACGCAGCGAAGTGGAACGCTCGGTCTTATTAACAGTGGCAGTAAACCGAACGAAGCTTCGTTAGCCAGAGGCCGGACACATATTTCACAATGAGGGAACACCCGCGACGTTACTGCCCTCAATACCTTATTGACTCTTAAAAATGTACTCTGATTGGTTTATTTTGAGAATTTCGTAGTCGTAGTAGTTCGAAGTTGGTTGAAAGACTACTGTCACTAGATATAGATACTGTGGTAGATATTTTTGGCTATATCAATGAGCATAAAAGTAATATGATTGAGAAATTAAAGAAATGTAATTTATACGTACACAATTTTCATTAAATATTAATGTGGGAAATATATGTAGGTATTTACCCTACAATTCAATGTAGAGTCTCTTAAACTACTAGTTACTATCTATCCTATAGATTAAAAAACCAGGTTTAAAACTGAACCTGAAATGTATTTTCTATCAACTAGTAGATTAAACAGTGATCATGTAAGTAAAACACAAGACAAATACCACCCACATAGGTTCAAAGATGGCGACCTATGACAACAGCTTAATAATCATTTTAATTGCTCGTTCACTTAGCATTTATCTTTAATTCCGTTTTCTATCAGTGGATACTATCATTCGATAATAATAGACCCAACACGAGATTCGCATGACGTCATAGTATAAGATTTATTACACAGATAATTAGTTTAATCAGGTAGGTATTTTAATGGCTAATATAAATATACCGCCATATAATCACTCTGTCAATGACAGATTTCTAAGAACGAAATGGTTGATGGTTGATCATTATCGCGATAGGTATTATAAAATATTTTTATATAACAAATGAGTTATAGCTTTTCAACACTTTATATTTGTAAAACTTTAAATAAGTACCTTTTTTAATTTATTAACATGTCAAGACATTTTAGTGGATACCTAAAAAGTTATAAACAAATAAATACTGCAATAAATTAATATCGCATTAAAACTTGTATTTTGATACTGTTTTGTTGGTAGCTGCATATTATCATCTGAGACCACACAAAGCGGATTCAATCGGCTCTTTAAGGCTTTTAATTGTTTTTAAACCATAAAAATACCTGACGTAATATTTCCAGGTCTTAGATGTTCAAATTTTTTAAAACGATTCGGCTGTTTTTATTAGATTTGCGAGAACAAGACTTATGAGAGAGAATATCCCTAAATAATCTCCATTACTGCAAAAACTTTGAATCTCATATTTGTATGAAGAACTAAATAAAAATTAGATTTTGAAAATGACTGTCATAATGACAAAAATTAATGAATAACAATGGTTAGAATATAGATTGATGTGTGCAGAATAACATCTGAATAATATTAAAAATCTATTGATAAATAGTTATTATAATCATTATATCAATCCAATGTTCAATAACTAAGCATTCAAGACACGATTATAAATAGGTATTTACAAGACTATTAACACTTTAACCTCAATTACTGTTTATCTAATACAGCTAAGCAATAAGATAATAATTATTAGCGCTTTAGATAATAATTAGTAGTAAGAATGTTCCACCACATAATAAACTATGTAAAGTTTAATTTACTTCATAATTATTGGCTCTTTTCATCACTAAATCTTATAAGAAAACTATTTTCTTATTGAATAATTATACCAAATAGAGTTTATGAGACTAAACATATAGGTAGATACATAAATTAAGTTTGAATAACTAAGCGATGTAGAGTCTGACTCTATTTATGCTGAAATTGAGATAAAATAGGAGTAAGTACTGTAGGTACCTAATATAACTGCAGTTACCTATGTAGTTATCCCTTTTCACCGATTAAATAAAGGAGTAGGTTATTTATAATTTATTTATTAAGCTCATCCCGCATTATACGAAAGCAACAATGCAGTCATTTTTATTAACTTTTTATGCATAAGTTATGTTATCGAAAATGCTTTTCTGTTTGTACGTAATGTCTGTTAAATATTTTGTATTTTGTCTAGGTAGGTATTACCTATAGGTACTTATTCATAGTTAGAGTGTACAGTACCTATAATAGCTTACCTACCTACACGCAATTAGCTTAAGGCACATGTGGATTATGTACCTACTGATCAAACATGTAAAAACGTTTGAGACAGTTTTCATTTGAGAATTAGATGGGTACCATCATGATATTGCAATATAATACAATTGACTGTTGACCCATCTGGTGTTACTTCTTGATAGCTAAAAGAATCTTTTATTACCAGGAGAAAATCCTCAAAATAACAAAACCACCTGCTAGTGAAATTTAACAAACAATATTTTCAGAGAAGCTGAAAGCATCCATTCTCGTAATACAATTCGGTACTCAAAACATTTTTTTAGGCACGACGCCATACAAAACATGATTCCATACCGTTCACCGCGCAGTCGCCATCTGGTTTTCCGTGTCCTGAAACACTTGGCGAGTTGCCCGTCGCCGGCGTCGCATCGCATCCGCGACTTGTTTACATCAACTTTAATCTTTACAACTAAAACAAAGATGTTATAAATACTAGACATGACGGATCGCAAGTATCGCAACACTACTTCCACGAGTAAAATCTAAAACAACACTGGCAACAACCGACGAATTGTGCGCTTTCTCTTTACAGGCAAAAAACTAATTTGAATTTTTACACACAATTGGGTCATGTTCGTAGAAGAGCTCGCTATTGTCGCGTATTGTTTAGATGTTGTAAAAGAAATTTGCATAATAGGTACTATCTATTTTGACTTTCCGACAACAACGTTATGCAGCTAACTAAATCTGTCGAGTGAGCGTTGTTAAACTCTTTTATATGCAACGATTGCATCTACCTAGGTAGATACCTACTCTAGAGAAAAAAAAATACTCTAAATAATTAATTTACAAAGGAACATAATTAAATACAGCTAGTTATAAGAGGATAGGTAAGTATGCATAAAAAGCCAAAGTAGCAAAAAAATATTATCTACCTACCTACCTACCTTTGGTAGTAGATATCTACCTATTATAAGAAGTAGCAAGAAATTGTATCTAGGTAGGTACAACCATAATGATTTTCCAATATGAAATTGTCCACTAAAACGTTACATAATATACATCAATAATAATTTAAATTAAGATACCTAGGTACCTAATCTGCATTTATTCCTAAGTAAATTTAAAATCAATAATATTTAGGTAGTTTCTATACTAAATTAAAATACCAGCTTCAATATCCACGTTATTATCAAAAGTTTATAATGAACTTGGTTTTTAGTTAATCATAGTGTTTCAATGTAGGTATTTGATCAGTTTAATAGTAAATAATTATCTGTTAACAAAATAAAAATGTTGTGACTTTGTAAATATAAATCACCGCCATCTATTAAAAGCTATCGGAACTAAGAGAGAATTCATAAAAGTTTGTTGATAGCTTTCTGTGGAGACAAACTCGTACTCATAATAATATTTAATATTTATTTAATTAAAATTGTGAATGTTATTAGGTATATTTTATAGATATCGTGCTAAAATAATAATATTTGCTGATAAACTTATTGAAACAAGTACCTATAATGTATCTAATACAGGTATCATAATTATATTTTGCGTTATCCCGTCACTGGCCGCAAAAATAAACATAATAACAGCCATGGAATTGATAACTATAACTTGCAGTTTTAATAAAATTTGACTTAAAAAATTAGGACCCTACAACTCTACATTCAAAGTTTATATGAACAGCGCCATCTCTGATCACTTCCTCGAACTAATTGGTGCCTTCAGTAAAGTCAGGTGTTGTTAACCTTTTATTTCCGAAATATGAAATCATTTATTAGAGATCTGCTTACGGCAAAGCATCAGTAAAATATTAAATGCCATTGTTTTAAACTACTTTACACGATATTATATTTTCTATTAACTCTTGCACTTCTCAGTTTATATTTGACCTGATGATATAATTTTAAATCTATTTCTATATTTATATACAAAAAGTCATGTCAAAACAGGTGAACAACAACAGTTATTAAAAAAAAAAAAATTGGTCTCTACTCGTATTAACAAAAGTGACCACCTACATTAAAATTAATTAATTAACCATTAATTTTACCATATATTATGTATACTTGACTTAATAGTAGCCTTTGCTACTTATTATTTTTCATACTTCAGGGTTTTTTTTAATTGCTAAGCTGTACCATAATATTTAACCTTTTTAAAGAAAGTAATATTTTAAAAATCATCTAATTTATACGTAGGTATATGACATCTGTCTATTTTAGTCAACTGACAAAATAGAGATATACATTTGTAAATTAATTTATATCTTCAAATAGTTCAAATGTATGTATCACACAACAAAATTTAACCAATTGTTCCAAACACCTGCGTGAAGCCCTCCCCAATGAACAGCATTATTTTTAACGCACACTGGAAAGCTTTTGGGTGTGTGTTTAAGAATTTGAGCTCGTACAGTGCGCGTTCTTGAAGAACTGCCGCCATGATTGTTGATCTGCTATCTCACTTACTCTCACGACGATACCCCATGTTGAGTGAGAGGTCTAATAATATTCCATCTCTTTCATACTAATGGTATAGAAGAGTTCAGCATTAACTGATAGGAGATTGGATTCTTTTAATCTAAGAAGGGGAGTGAAACATTTTAAAGTGGAATGGTGGAGCTCGCATTGTTATTCGATGTACGGTTTGGGTCAGCTTTAGAGCGGACATATTGCAATATTTTAATAATGGCGAAGAGTAGTGAGATGAATTTGATTTGAATTTATGTTCCTATCATCTTACTAAATATCTAGACAGATTATTTTATTATTATTGTCAGATTAGATATCGTTAATTTACCCATGCTATATAACAGATATAGAGTAGGTACACCTTTAAATTATGTGTTCCAATTTTTTCTTCATAATATCCCCCCTAAAAATATACCTACACCTATATTATGTCACTGCCCTAATAAGCACCTACGACATTTAATTAAAGTTAAACTAAAATATATTTTTTTTTAGTTTCTGTAATAAATAATGGACACTGACCTTTAAGCTGCAAGACGATGCAGCTTATTACGTGAAGTTCCCCTTACGTCATGTTGAAGTAACCTGCACAAAAGAAACGATCGTACATGAAACGTTATGAAACTTTTTGGTTAGTGTAAAGCTAGTCACAGAAGAACAGTTTGAAGTCGACATCGGCAGATAAAGCAGTTGCATAGGTATCTACAGTCCGACTGTCATACACGAGTAGCTTGAAGCAATTGGTTCAATCTTAATAAAGCTTGCTTCAAGCTAACAGTAGCGACTCCAGTCCATTTTTTCACTTGTCAAATTTATCACGTAGTTTCACATAAACCTTGTAAAGGAAATCACACATTTTCATGTCATTGTTTTTCAGTTTTCCAATAATGTTTACCTAAGTGATTTCATCACTTCCATGCCTATTAGGTACATAATAGGTATGCTTAAATACCTATTCACAAAAACTGCTTTGAAAAATACCTAACTTCTTTGCTTTTACATTTTTCAATTAAAACAAGTTAAATAAAACGAATTATTCCCTAAACGGACCGTCTATCCCCAATGTAAGCGTCTTAGGTAGTTAGGTACCTAGGTATATAGGTACCTAACTAACCTAAACTGAAACCTATACCTACCTATGAATACAATGACCAACACAACCCCTCGGAAATAAATCTTCAGAGCAAGTAGTGTGGGATCACTCGTTATTTACAACCATATCTAGTAATCTTTACTAAGTGCACGTTTACTGGCAACACCGGTTCGCTTTATGGTGAGTTAAGCAAATATTAATGACAGAGACTATTTACGGTCCCTTCGAAGTTACTCTGGCTGATAAATGTATGCAATAGTACCTACCTTTCAAGTTTTTGAGATATGAAACAATTGTCAGTAATTGCAGGTAGTAATATTTAAACCTAAAAATAAAATATTCTACCTGATTTAATCGTCTATTAATGTTTAGGTCTATCAGGATTTTTAATTCATGCAATATGAGGAAATAAACCGCATTTTTTTCCTAACAAATACGTAATCTAACAGCTAATTTGTTTCGCCAAACTACTAAAAGTTAACTTTGAATAACGTCGATCACAGCGTCGACTAAAAATAATATGTAGGTACCTATTTGGTATCGGTCTTGTCCTTAAGCTTCACGGGGCTTTCTTCGTATAAAAACGCTCAACTAGTGATACGCAGATTGATACGCAGTAAAATAATTTATTATGAGAC
The DNA here is from genome assembly GCA_001278395.1 of Lerema accius. NCBI lineage: Eukaryota > Metazoa > Arthropoda > Insecta > Lepidoptera > Hesperiidae > Lerema > Lerema accius. Next base: position 2,277,167 of record LGAG01000003.1, read on the forward strand.
CGCCATAAACTCGATGAATGACTAATCATGTATTAATCGCGATTTAATGCATCAACACTGTCAAATAATACTTGAAAGAACAACAGAGTGATAAAAGTTTATTGCGCAGTCGTAATAGGGCGCTACCGACATTGCTGACTGGTCATTGATTTTGAAAGAAAGAAATCCATTAATTTTTTCAACATGAGCACAAAATACATTAAAAAACGAAAACAAAATAGTAGATAGGTACCTACCTACTTATCTAATAAAATTTTGTAGACCAAGATTCCTTTAGTTCCTATTTTAAACATAAGACTTCTTTCTACATTTTTCTTTTTGGATCTATTACCTACCTAGAATGGTACCTACTATCTAAATTACAATTTCTTACAGGTACTCTTAAAATAACCTATAGGTATAAAATTATGTGATACGAAATTTATTGCCGCATAAAGTGGAAATGGTAGAAAATTAAAAGTGTCCCAAATTATTGCCTAATTAGTTACACAAATAAACTTAATGCGAAGGCAATAAAATCCATTAAAGTACGCGGAAGGAGTCGCAAGCACAATACTCAATACGTAACCTACCGCAAAAGTTTGACATTACAAGTGCGCCGATTGTTCCATTGTTTATCGAATAAAATTTATAGTACCTACTACTTACTGTTTATGAGAGCACTTGCAAGTATGGGCATTGACCTTTAAATGGCATGATAACGCGTTTTATATGACCGATTAACAATACGTAACTATGTTTGTTTTAACTTGGCATCATTACCTTAATAAAGCTGGGGCTATATTGACCGCTCAAACTCTTTGGTAAATTAGCTGTTTTAGTTCTGAGACTTAGGTATACTAAATAGATATTTTTTTGTTATTCCTTAGTATTTGATTTTAGAACAAGACAACGTGGCGATAATGGTCAGTAGATTTTTGTCAGAGTAGATGAATTTTAGCAGGTTCATAGAGACGCTTTTTTTATAAGACATGAAGTGCTAATCGTGCGCTCTCTATAAATATTGTCTGAAATATAAATTACAACCGAAAAAGACGAGTAAAACAAAATCGTATGAAAAAAGATCTCAATTAAATCGTTAATCTGATACTAAAGTAGCAACAACGGAATAAGGAAAAGAAACCCTGTAGGTAAGTATAACCTACATACTGGTACTGGAATAGCTGATGAAAGGCATGATTTGTACGGAAGGTACGCACGTTCATTCAAAGGCTTGCTCGTAGATCGCCCAAACACCGGTTGTTTAGTAATGTTGTAAATCAAATCATCAATTATCGACAACCGTTTACACTTGTGACGCCGCCGTGTAAACAATCCGGGCATTAAAATCATGCTACCTATGTTTTACGACTATTCAATTTGGGGGAAAATCGATTTTATTCGCTTGATTTTTGATCGATTCACGGATAAAGTCGCTCGTTTGTTACTAGGTTTGTTGTATTTGGCGTTTTTCTCGAGGAAGTGGTATGCGGATGCGGTCGGCTGGATGGAGCAGTGGAGTAGGTAAACATGGACGATATGGTGCTATCTTTAGATATCTAATAAGATAGGCGCTTAGGTCCCACTTCACGTGACTAATAGAGGCTGTCTTACGTCGAACTTAATGTACGTTGCACTAAACATTCAAAAGTAATTATAATAATAGTAAGCAGTGAACATTTGCATTATAACTTATAATCGATTAAATTTATCTCACTAAAATCTGTAAATAAAATAAAAATAATGTTTAATGTTTAGTCTAAATAATCTAGCGTAATAAAAGCCGTACTACTTACGTAACACTTTTCTCAGGATCTGCCATAAAAATTACCACTTAAAATTTTAATCACTTAAAATCAAACTGAAATTGAGTTGTCATAAAGCTATCTATAATTCCGTTAGCGAGTACCCGGCTAAGAGTCATCGAGACTACTGAGGCCATGTGAACGGGATCAATTGTACATACATAGGTACATATTACGTCGCCAACAAAACACTAACAAATTGATATGTTTATCTACAAAGGACTATAAACTCATTCATTCCCGGCCCACCCTTTATCGAGGGGATCCACCCTTCTGATTAAAAAAAATTGCAAAATGTAACATAAATAATAAAAGAGTCCATCTTCCCTTGATGTCCCCTATTTCCCTGATATAATTTTGGCCAGCGCATAGTTCCGGGGAAATGGTCCATGATGCTTGGGAAATTTAAATGCCATACATTATTCATATTTCGTACATAAAAGCTTGGAATGATTGTCAAAGGAAGTTAAAGCTTTCGCCTCGAATGAAAAATTTATTTATTAAAGTATTTAAGTATTCTTTTAACTTTTTAATTCAATTATCATGTAGGTACCAGTGATGTATTTATTGTTGAGGATTTTTAATAGAACAAATAAAAGTTTACTTAATTTCCAGTTCAGTTTAGATTAGACATAGTTGAAAAGGTAAATTCCTTCCCACACTTATTAATTGGTTTTATATAACAATATCGATAAAATCAAGTTAGATATTTAATTTTTTAGATAATATTGGGGTGTCACAGTTTGATGGGAAAAGTTATAATAACTCTGTTTGATATGAAATTGTAAGTGCCGTCTAATTGGCCACAAGAGGCAAAGGGGTAGCATTCAACTCGTACCTATTTGTAGCGTGTAGAATGTTATTAATTTTTTTATATTGATCGTATTGGTTCAGTGATTCAGATACTTATATAGATTTGTAGTAGGTACCTATGTCAAACAGCGTAATAATAGGTCATAAAATTGCTTTAAACACTTGCCTTAGGTTATGGTCAACATAACATAGGTACCTAACTACAAGGTGAATTAAAATATTACTTATAAGTAAGTTTGTCTATGAGTAATAATTTGCGTATAGTTACAATTTTCCCGAATTAGAAAATATAAATACAGACATGTGAGAACTAAGAAAGTAAATTCAAAGTTACATACCTAATTATTTTCGCAGTTCTTTAGCTGCCCCCTATGCCCCGGTTACCGACGCCCATGATAAATAGGTATCATAACAGAAAAATTGTACCAACATAACGTGAACATGTCGCCAACATAACGTAGGTTGGAGTCACAAGTTTAATCAAGATAAAAGCGACTGATTTTCGAAACGTATCTAACGGAACTTTAAATCCGTAGTTGCTTGATGTTTCATCATCTAAACCTGTCTAAATTTAACTCGTTTTTTGTCGAGGTGGTTAGTGGGAGCACTAATTCGGTATGTTTACGACTGGCTGCCAGAACTCCAGATACGCTCCCACGCCGCGACGCGATGTCCCTTCGTACTGGGAGTAACGCACGTCTGAATAATCTTTTGACGAAATAACGTAGGTATCTACGTGCTTAGTTTTAGAATTCGTTTGTTATAGACGTGATACGTTCTTGATACGTTACAATTGGTACGTTTTTGATTGCAATAAATGTTTGGGTTTGAAGATTAAGACTTTGTTAATGTATTTGAAACCTCATAATATGTAGGTAGTTAGGTACCTATAAATACTTATAGCTGGTTATAAGTTAATTCTATACGTAGCAAATTTTTATTGAATTGAATTATAAGTAGGTACCTACATGCTTTTGAAAGTCTCTTGGCAATAATTCATATAGATAAAGCTTAAAAATGCTACGTCCAAACGTATCTTGTTAAGAAGAATCTCACAAGTTATCGTATGAAATGTTTTTACTACCTGGCTTTCCTCCTACACGGCATTATACTCGAAGTATTATCGGAGTAACGTTGAATAAAATTTATCGATTCGGCTCTCTCCCAGCGAGTATTTTTGTTAGCTCCGATTGGCCCTGAGAATATTTAAGCAGAGCTTAAGTGGATAATCTTGTAAGGCCAACTGTGGCTTTTTTATTTATTATACTTCTTACGTAAATATCTTGTAGGTATTCCTTATGTTTGTGTGTATCAAGTTAACGTGTTTAGGTGTAAACTTGAATCATTCATACTCAAACCTAGGTTGTTTTATCTGCTAATTGGATGTGGGTGAGTGACTTTATTTCTTTCAACCTACCAAAACTAATTTATGTGAGTAACTCTAATTACACTTTAATTCAAGTTTACTCATATTATCGTATGGTAATTAGACAAGCGTAAATTTATTTAATAATAAACGAGTTATTACAATATTTTATAAAAAAATAAAATATTTTGTGTAAAATAAATTAAATTAAATTTAACATAAGTAGATATTCCATCTTTACTGTTACATTATTTATGAAGTTCCTAGTAATCTGATATACAACACAACGAAGATTTTGTAGTAGGAAGGTTTTCCTTCTTTTATCAACATATTAAGCAAAATTGCTGTCTATACCCAATGATATTACACAATTAATAGTACCTAATTGATAGTGAAACAAAGACCTGGCAGCTAAAAAAATGGGAAGGGTATAATAGAAAGTTATGCCTTATGTCACTCCTTAGACAAAAATCCTATAACACCTTACCTAGACGTATCAGTCCTTATCCTTTGTCATTAGTAGACGAAGTAGGAGTAACATAACCTAACACAAAGAATACTGAAAGCGTATGAAACTCAAACCGGAAAATAAAGGCCTAGATTTAATCACATTGTAAACTGAGCACGCGTCGGGCATTCATAATGCATAAGTTATTCGTTATAAATCCCAACTTTTTATGTACCACTAAACTGTTTTATTGGTTATTAACACGTGTTAAACGACTAAAAGACTAAAACATTAGTAGAAAACTCCGATCATTAACATACGAATGATGGACTACTACACAGCCCCTATTTTTGGTACCGATTATGGTTTACCCACTAATTATGGCGCTATATATTATTTTACGTTTAGTTAGCCGCTTTACGTACGCTTAAGATGGTTTAATTGCATTGTAAATACATAATGTTAACAACACGATTTCATTCAAGAAGTCAGTGTGCTTTTGTTTGTCTCTGAGTGTTCGAGTACGAAGATTGCTATCTTCTTTGTTATGACAATAAACTAACATTAGTTCTAATCTTTTTCTTGTGGTCTGTGGTTTTTACAATCCACATAACACCGCCTAATTTAATTATTAAAAGTGGTTATTTGAATAAATTTTCAACAATTTTATAAACTAACAGGTTCATATTTCCTGCTACGCGTATGACATAGAGACACTTCTGCCTTATGCAATTTATCACCTCCAAATACACATAGATACGTCAACTAATATGTGTAGATTTACATACCTATGTAGGTATGTAGATAGGTAGGTATAACGTGTAATGTTACTCAAATACTAATTCTCACCTCATAAGCTCCAAAAACAACGACACGCTTTTGAACCATGTTCCCAGCATTTCCTATCGTCAAACAAATTAGTGTTTGAACTCAACATCGAATTAAAATTAATAACCGGTATAAATCAATTATTCGTCTGAAACAGTCATCGACTTTTAAATCGTAATAAAATGTACCAACGGCAGTCAATTTATTTATTGCCTTAAAGTTGTAAAACGATATAACACGCAGTAATGACGTGTGTTATTGGTATTTATTTCAACCATATTACCATTATTGACCACCTCTATAACATTTATGATTATTGTTTAATTAAAAACAAATTAGACAATACACATCGCAGGAAAATACACATGACT
>LGAG01000003.1:2283350-2322524 GCA_001278395.1 Lerema accius
AAAGTTTTTAATGTGGAACTAAAACCACGACAAGTTGAAAAAAAAATCTTTTTAGGTTTCTGTAAATATAACCTTAAATATCAGAACCTCGCTATGTAGTAAAATACGTACTATATGAAGCAGTTATATACTGAAATGTGCACAAAAGCTCACGAAACTTGTTCGTTATATATCACAATAACAATGTTGCAGTATACACACCGGACCGTACAAATTTGCGCTTGATTTATTTATAACTCACACGAAATGTCAACAATGAAATGACTTTAAAAGTGAAACGAAAAGGATTTACGAAAGGGTGTCCGGTATTGTGCGCGCACCCTCTTATGCAAATGAGTACGCTGAAACCGAAAGTGTAACTACCAAACAATGAAATGAATACTTGCGCAACCTTTTCATAAATAGACGATCCGCATTAGCCAAATTATGGCCCTTTTGTTAGTCAAAGTTCGACGTGAACCAGAAAAAACTAGTTTGAATGCGACAATGGGCTTCGAAATCATCGCTCTTATTATCTTTTCCGTCGTCAAGGCTTTTATGGTAAGATTTGCATAATGTGGGCTTTCTGGTCAATATTTTGATTTTTGTGGGAAAGGAAAGTAATTTTGTAACATTTGCTTTCAAATTGAGTACCGACATTTGCATAGTTTTGATAGTCACGAGCAAGCTTCGAGGCGGAGTGGGCCGTCGCGTGAGTTTCGCGTGTTAGCCGAAGGGCTGCTCGACGAGGGCAAGCACGAAGAAAATTCATAAAGCGCGATCGTGTCGTACACAGTTTGATAAGTACTTTACCAGTTGTTGTGATTTATATTGAGGTGTGTTCGTGTTACCGGATAGTTAAGTTTTTACGGTCACGATAGAGGGGCAGAGTGAGTGGAGTCGACGATTTGTTTATCGGTTATAGCGAGGTGACGACAGCCGATGACACGGTATCAGCCCCGTGTAACGCCGATCTCTTTATGTGTAAGTATCACCTTTAGTGCTCTGTTTATAGCTTTCTGGTCGCTTCGAGGCAGTGGCGGTAACGTTGTAGTGTACATACTCGTTACTACGAACCGTTAGTGTTTTCTTAAAAGTCGGGATTTTACTGGGTATAGGTACCTATGAATGTTTGCCGTAAATATCAAGCAATACGACACGTAGGTTCGCAAGTGTCCGTAACGAAAACTCACTGTTTTAACCTTTTGTTATAGGTTTATTATAGGTAAGTAAGTGGGTTTTCCAAAGCGAAGCGAAGGTAAAGCATCAAAGTAGATTTTTGAATGTTAAGAAACCTATAAATTCACCTACATAAATATCACACCCGGATCCAAATCCAAGTTTAATTTTCCGTTTTAAAACAATCCTTCATTTCCAAGAATATTCGAAATGAAGTCATCGAAACAAAAGCCACGCTCTCCGTCGTGGATATTATTGTCATGAAATCAACCGCAATTCCTAACTCAATCCAAGATGGCGTCCAACCGCACAGTACAGGGGTGTCATAAACTAGAGAAACAGACGGATCACAGGCTGTCCGGCCATGATTACTGTGAATCATCGTAAATCAAACCCGCAGAGGCCCGCAGGCCGGTTCTAATTGCGCTAGATCTCTCTCAAATGCGATAAATCAAACATTTGGCTGCGGGCACAATTTTTCATTTTATTGTTCCATTTTGTTCGTAAAATTATGACACACTGAAGCTTTTGGGTTATGAATAAAGTAGACAGTAAAAAGGTTGCATTTCTAAAATAATATTATTTACCTATCGTAAATCAATGTTCGTATACAATTCCGTCGCATTTTAAACAGATAGGTACCTAGTTACGTGATGTCTTGAGTTAAAAAGCATACCTACTATTTAGCAAGCTCTCGTTAGAATTACATATCTAAATATTATATACCGTATAGAATACCTAAGCATAATACATACATACAAAGATATTGATTTATGATATTTAATATGCAATACTAGCGTAAACGGTTATGAAGGTTTGTAAGCGCAAGGTCATCGTTGCACCTACTCCGTGTTAAGGATGCCAAGTTATTATTAACACCTAATATCTATATTTAAGCAAGTTTAGCGTAAAATATATTTATGCCATAATCTTATAGAAAAGAGCAGTCAGGTTGTTAAAAATCCAGGGCTAGCACAATTATTGCATCTTAGCACAACTGAATCGAATTAACTATTCATAACCTAATCAGAACTCCATTATTATTTTGCGTTGTAAAAGTAAATGTTCTATATTTTTGAATTCTCCATTTTAATTTTTTTATTAAATAAAACCTAATAATAGATTGTTATTTCAAAACCAAATAGGTTACTCAACACTTATGAAAGTTAAAATGAAAGTCATCTCGACTTACACTTCGGTTATTTGACACGTAAGAACTCATCTCGGAGTTAATCCCTCGTAATTGACTCTCGCTGAGAAGCCATAAACGAGTATTGACGCCATCAATAAATTCGTACAATTAATACTCTTATCTTTACGTAGAATTATCTATGTACTTTATGTAAGTGCGTACGTGGTAGGAATTTTATTTGTATTATCGCAATAAACGTAATTCTTTTGGCGTTCGAGTGTTCGTAGTACCTAGTACATAAGCGTCATAGACAAAGAATTCAATATTGTTTGTGGTTCTACGTACTGAAATCTCTTTGTTTCTGCATGATTCATGTAAATTGTAACTATTATTACGTTTTAGCTAGTGTGTAAAATATGAATAGATCAGTAGGTGTCTCTGTCATATCTATACTTAGTTAAATAGGTACCTAGTTTGCCGATGGGAAAATTTTCTGTAAGATACCTACCTACCTACCTGAATTCTACAGTTGCGGGATTTCTTCTCATAAATCCCCCCGAACAATCATACACCTTAGACGGGGATTCAAAGTTCTCAATTCCTCCTAAAAATATTTGCCTACGTTGATCCTATTACCTATTTCACAAGCATGAGCTTAGATAGTTCAGGAAAGTACTTTGAATAGGTAATAAATTTACGAAGATACATTTCACATAATACTTTCAGACAATATTTTCAAGATGGCCGTTATCTTACCGTCCGGGGCCGTACGAAGTGCGCGACGCTCTTAGACCGTAAATAAGTCTGGCATTTTGAGCACCTCGCGTAGTATTTTACGTGCATTGGCAAATACTTAGGTACAATGCGACAATAAACCCTTTGAATTCCCGAACGCAGTAAATAAGGTCACCGGCTAACATAAATTACACTTTATGGCTCCCAAGAAACGGTCCGGTTTCGTTTGAAAAAGACTTGGTACATGAGCTTGCAGCAACGTCAGGCGGCACTGGCAACTCACGATTTGAAAACAGATTTATGATCGGCCACGATAACGGGCTTGCGATAAAAATTTTGCCATTCCTAGGAAACGTGTAAGGTAGCCACATCATTTACCGAGCTTATATAGCCATTCCTACATACCTAGGTTTTACTTAGTGGTTACTAAGTACCTACCTATTTACACTTGGTATAGATATTCTATAAAAAAAAAAATAAGTAGGCTTATTTATTGGTACTAAAGGACCAGACTGTTCTGTGGTCGGAATTCGACCATTACTCATTATGACAAACAGTAAATTACAGACTCATTAGATCCAGTTGATGATATCAATGTCATCTTCAACGATACAAAAAATTAAGTTCGGGAGTATCTGATGCAAAAAACTAAGAGATAAACTAAAATATAGATACCTAAAAGACAAAATTTGTAGCAGAACAAGTGCCTAATCTTGCAGTAAATAATAGTAGGATCAAAGGTTACAATCAAAGTATTGAATAGGTACCTACATATTGCTGCGGTTTAGGTAGTTACTTTTCACCGGCTAACTGTCATATCTAGGTACAATTTAAATCTGTCTTTTAGACCATAAAAACCCATTTTTTTATAGGAAAATATTCTTAATAATACCTTTATAATAACCACAGTTTAAACTAACACTGAAACTCACTTTGAAACTAACAAATGTGTTAGTTGGTATAAAACGTGCCCCACGAAATATAACCTGTGTTAGGCTCACGAAACTCGTGAAGATTCCGCGATTAACAACTCACGTCATACCACTTCATGTTCACGACTCTATATTGCTCGATAGCAGTTATGTGATTATTGAATATATTACATAAAAGATTGTAACTTCTACCTGCGATAGAAAAAATAATATAACTAACCAAACCATCGCTATATTAGCTACAAACATACCAAGTTTTATTTAATATTTGTATAATTTAATTCAGTACAGTGGTTTCCGAATCTTCGCGCTAATTTTAACCTCTTATTTAGCGAGAGCAAAGCTTTTTCTCGTTAAATATTCGTAGTATCCTAAAATAATATCTACCGGTCTTGTAAGCTTTAATTCTACTAACTAAATTAGTCTAATGGTTTCTGCTTGATTCTGCTTCCGTATAAAAAGACAAACTATAATTCCAAAAAAAATATTTTGGTCTCTACATCAAGAACAAAGATTACCTGCAATAAAATTTCCAAGTTCAATCAAACTATTATTTTGACCCCGTTATAATTTATTTGTAGGAGGTATCAATTAGCACAGCATACACTATAGACAATGGACATACAATGGTACAGTCAACGGCAAAAGTAGATGATCAAAATCGGACATTCAATATTAATGATGCTTCCTTGACAAACCAATTTCGACAAACCAATACCGCGTCAATAGCTGAAACTGGAAAAATATATGTCCTTCTTTGCTTACTTTTACAAGAATTTTCGCTTACTTTTACCACAATTGAGCTAGCGGTTTTGACAGTGACATACCTATAGAGATATGGTCGTAATTAGGTATAATATCAGTAAACGTAAACGTCATCGATAGATCGAACTATTTAGAATAAATAAGTATTCCACACTAAAGGTGAACTTACTTATACATAATTACTAGTCCTTTTTACTGAATTCTTATAAAGATTAAAGTTTTATGCATAATTAAATAGTTACATGCAAGAATATCGAGCGCAAAATTTGTGTTACCTAGGTCATTATTATGTTAATTAAATTGATAAGAATATATTATATTATATAATGTGATTTTCGATAACATGTTATGTAAAACGTGGTACCTATAAAATACGAATTATTAAAAATAAAATATATATAAAATATAGCTACTGTATATTATGTGTATAATATTAAAGTAACACTGAAATTCTGTAACAGACGAGGAAGTAGGTATTGCATTAGACAATGGGTAGGTACTAACTGACGTATGAAATCATACTTAGTACACACGGATCTAAGGTGTGGATTCATTGTTCTAAATATTAGGCCCTAGTATCTATGAATTGATTTGATCGAAACAGAAACCAGTCTCTTTGATAAAATCTATACATTTATGAAGCTGATTTATGCGATTTAGCTGTTGCTCTTGACACCGACAGCTAGATAGAATAATTGATCATATTATTTCATCAGGCGTATTTTTACATCGTCTATAGTACTTATTCACCTATATTAAGTGATGTGGATTGTGGATACAAATGATACCTCCATGTTTAAGTGATTTTATTTTTAGCTATAAAATAGAAGTTTACCAAGTTTCTCTACAAATATTATTGAATTTATTATACTCACCATACTTCACCACAATTCCTCGAAATTTTATACAAGGCAATAACTTATTCTCAAGTTGTTAATCATACATCAACAGCCTTAAGTTATAGGGGGCGCACAAGAAAAAAAAGTCCTTTCAGCACTTAAAAGTTGACTTAAAACCTCGAAATTATCAGTTGACAGTCATTTTACACCAAACAGGGACTTAATTTGTTGGCTTTATTGTAAAATTGTACACTGTTAATTCGTGAATATATTCAAACTAGCAGATTACCGCCGCCATGTTTGAGTGGCGTGCGTACGCGCCTACGCGCCGCGAGCAACGCGAAATTACAGACCGCTCGCGCTCGTTGCTGTAGCGTATAAAAATAAAATAAACTTAAAACAACGTCATTTTGTGCACGTGTGCGTGAGAGCCGGTATTTATTTATAGGCTAGTAGCTATGTAAATATAACGAACGACCAACCTCGGACCAAAGTTTCTGTGGTTTGCAAAACGTCTTAATTCGTTCGACTCCACAGTCCAACTTTACTTAGGAGATGGCGTGTTGAGCTACGAATTTTTGGTTCAATGACTAGACAGTCAGTAAAGTTTCTAAATACTAACAATAGTCAGTGACACCGTGACCATGGTCCTTGCAACTGGATCGAAATGTGTATAGAATACTTGAATAGTTAGTAGGTATTTGTTAACGTTAAAATATTTAACGCATCTAATGTTGTTGCTACTTGCCAAGCCAAAGAAATATTTATATCACACTTGAGTTACAAGAGGCTTACACTTACAGCATATCTATTATCTAAAGCTACAGCGTAGAGTGGAAACTACCTACTCACTACTTCAGTATACATTAAAGTAGTGAGAGAAAAACATTACTCTCAGACTCAGTAGCGTAATACATAAATAAAGTAAAATAAAGTGCTGAAAAAAAAAACAAAAAAAATGTGCTTTTAGGTATAATTTTCTCTCAATGTATGTTTGTATATTCTTAATACCATCTAATAGCAGGCGTACGGTTGTATTTTATAAAGCTAAGCGTAGACGTTGGTCGGGATTAAGTCGAGCGAGATATTGCAAGACGATATTTCAGAGCGGGCGGCGGGTCGTCGACCCATGCCCGCCCCACGCCTCCATTCCGCCACCTAGGGTTGTCAGACACACAAAAAAACAGTAAATTTATGACAGTATGGAGTATCGAAATGATAGAAAAAATTCGAATGAAATATTTCATCTGTCCATTGTTTAAAATCGCTACCTAGATATTTTGATATGTGTTTTAGATTCGGGATGGGTCAGCGTAAACATTTATAAATAAGATAAATCTTTAAAGGAAGATCGGATGAATCTTGGAGCTTAAGAGATGATGAGTAGGTAGGAATGAGAATTATTTATCTATTTCATTTGGAGTAAAAAATGCTGAAGTGTTTGAGAAAGAAGGTGTCAAAATAAATATAGGTAGCTTATTAAGATACGGAGAAATTCAGCTACTCATTTTACTACCTTATAAATCAAATATATTTTTATATTAGGTACCTACTAATGAAAACTTCTACTGTAAGTAACTACTCAAATCACAGTAAACATTCAAGTTAAAATTACGTTATTTTTTATGTCTAATTTTGCCTGTAAAATATCGAATTCAATACCGAAAAATAAAAAGTAACAACCCTAATATGCCTCTTGTCCACTTTTTAATTTAACCTCGCAGCTGACAGCCGCCTGTATAAACACACCCTTAACCATGCCATAAATACTAAGGTACACGTAACTGCTAAAATAAGTAGGTACCTACCAACATAGATAGATACCTATAGGTAGGTAAATTAAAATTTTTATATAACTTTAATTTTACGATTTAACCACAAGCAATAAGTATTGAAGGTAATGAAACCAGAATATAATTTAATTATACACCTTAGTAAATTAAAATATAAAGTTATTATTTTAATTAAAAAAAATTAAAAATTGACTTTTTCTGTACCTACTTAAACGCCATAATTAATTTGGTTCTCCGAACGAATTAACATTTAAATCGCTCCTACATTTTACACTGAGGTGGATATTTTTTTTTCATAATAGGTACTAAATGTTACCACAAATGATATATTTGTAGATATAACCTTTTTAAAATTGTGCGTCTAGTGATTAAATAATCAGCGGCCACACAACAATTTAGAATATTTAACTGGCCATAAGGTTTGAAAAATGTCTTAATCGCGGCAGGTAGAGACCAAATAAAAATGTTAGTTCAGGGTTTTAAACGAGTAATTTATTGGTAATTAGGTAGGTATGTACCTACCTACCTGCTATTAAAAATACCTTAATCTTAAAAGCTACTATGATTTAAGATTCCATATTTAAATCACATAGTAGGTACACACACTCATATAGGTACCTATAAACCTTGAGTCTGTAGAGAAAAAAATAATTAAAATAAATTTATGGAAATAATTTAAATAGGCTCCCGTTCATTAGTGTTTTTTCCATCAGTAGGTAACTTGCCTCTATACTTACATATTATTTCACGTGACTTTTTAACATAATTATATAATTAAGGTGATTAAAATTTTATAAAAATGTAATATTTCCTGGCTCTCCTAGTTTTATTTAAGTATGTACAGTCACGTGTAATGAACCTACCCATACACGGGCAGATTCTCAAATTAATGTCCACTCTGAAAATTAAATTACTAAAAAGACTCCACTAGTAGGTAAATAAAATTTTCTAAATACAATAATAATTTCTCAATCGGTTTTGCCTCAAAAATTTACTTTTTGTTATGATCAAATAACACAACTAAGGTCTTATAAGTGTTTTTGCGATATTTATTACGAGGTACCTATAGGTACGTAGGTATAACGTAGGTAAATGTAACTGGAATTTTCTTGTTGATGTTTTATCTTACACACCTACAGTAAATAAATTTTAAAGCATTTAGCATTTTTTGAACCTGAACAAAAAACGCAAACATTAAAAAAAGAACCCAAACGTGTTCAGTTTTTTTCTTACTCGATGTCAATTTTATCTGACATTTTGTACGCATCCCTTGTTCAGAGAGGCCGTTTTGTAGAGGTATGTAGATGGAAAGATACAGTTCCCCTTCAAGGAAGCTTCAACCCCCGCCCTATGAGACAATAAATACCTATGTCAGTGGGAGATATTACAAGACGTTAAGACGTGGGCTGCGTCTTCAAGTAAATTATTACATCGCAACTTTTCTGATGAGTTCCCTGTCTCTCTTGCACTAAATAACTTCAGTTTTTATTACCGTGTTGGATTAAGCACAGTTGTTTTGTTTTTATTTTGGTAACTGTGACTCACTGAATTTTAGTTTGGTACAATATTTGCATGTGTTTAAAACATGTTTTAAAGAAAAATTTAAAAATGTAGGACATTTTGTAAAAAATATATTATAGCTAAGTGACGTAGGTACCTATATAGGTACTAATGTAAAAGCTTAAATACCTAATGCTCTATAATTAAACTATTCCCTAAGTACCTACCATATTAAATAACTAATAACAAACGTAAGGAGTTTAAAAAGCAGTGGTTAATAGGTAAATACAAAATCGTTTAAAATTCTAATGGATAATATTCTATGCTTTAAATATGTAGTATAGGTACCTACCTATCCACACATTTAATGTTACCTACCGCAAACCAACGCGACACGTGACAAAATTAAATAGATCGAGTTAAATTTTACGGTGCCAAGGAAAACAGTTAAAGACATTGTAGACGCAATGTGCTCCTTACAAAGCAAACAAAACAGTTTCCCGCAAAAAATCAGGAAAAAGCGCGCCAGAGAAAAACAACTAGGGACCATAAAAGAAAGAGCAGAGTTGGCGGGAGAATGGCTTGCTCGCTCAGCGCCCCGCCATTGGCCGGGTGGCGCCCCCCTCCCCGGCACTAACTCACTCTTCAGTTGTTTTTACGGCAGCCATTTTGTGACGTTCGCTCGCGCGGCAACCCGCGCTAATCCATATCCAGAACCGGTGCCGCCCTACGCGTGTGTGCGTGACCCATCCTTGTAAAATACTCTTTTATCCGTAGTGGAGTAATGTTACCAGCACTTTCCGCGAGATAAATTCTTAAAAAGATTTTTGAATATTTTACTCATTTGTATGTAAACTATTTATGTTAATGACAAGATTTTGATAAGGTAGCTACCTATTCGGCATTACCTAAGACCTACTTATTCTATTGTCCATATCAATCCTTTTTTAATTCTGATAAACATAATTTTATTTGTTGTAGGTACTCTGTTCAGTATTTCTAATTAAAAAATTGTAGTAGTAAGTACCTACTCTATGTAGTAGAGTCTACCGTGACAATTTGAAATTCACTTTAAATTCAAGACATTTTATCCAAAATTACCACCGATCCTACCTTCCTACTAAATAAGGCAGTAGGTACTATAATTTATCATGTCGTCATTATACAGGCCAGTACCTATATCTACTATTAACGGTAATGTAGGTACCTATGCTATATGCTTATACTTATATAGGCGTAGTCCCGTCATTAACGTAGTCACGTATCTGTAATGAGGGTACGGTGAGGGTGCGGCATGCATGAGGGCCGGATAATAGGTGAGGGCCTATCTTCACGTCTTAATCCCTCATTACCGACCCTCGTTAAATATGAGACAGGGAAATGGCTCAGCTCAGCATAATTACAGCCCTCCAGGCTCTTTTGTATTTAGGTACCGTGGGGCTGTATATAGGTATTACCTACTAGACGACGCCCCGTGGAAGACTACTTAGTTAAAAAAAAAATTAGATTTATCCCAAAGGAACCTATAATCGTGATACAATCTATCCTATGTCCTATTCCTGGATGCAAATTATTTGTGTGCCAAGTTTCAGCTTAATCCGTTTAACGGTTAGAGTGTGAAGGACTTACAAACATTCAAATATCCAAACATCTTTACAAACTTTCACGTTTGAATATAATATTAGTAGGATTAAAATATCTTTTATTCTCAGCGAAACAAAAAAATATTTCTTCATGAGTGAGGTCGATCAAAATAATAACATTAGAACTATTGGAACATAAGTTATTTAACTTCCAAAGCTCTGAATTTTATATGAAAGAGTTTTCTTACCTACTAAACATCTAACATTTATTACTTCGTAGGTATTTCTCTTACATTTATTTCATAACCTTTAAATCACATCGTACATCTATCAAGAAGTCCTAAAGTTACAGTTGACGGAACAATCAGTTTTACAACTACTGTTCGTGCAGTAAAACTGTAATAGCTGTAAAGTGAGCTATCCCGTAAACCAGTAACACAAACGTCGGTTTCAATAGACTCATGCAGTAGAAGTATCAAGGATGAAAAATAAACTAAAATTCTTAAACTGCAGGAAAAAAACTCATGTAGATTACTGATGATACTGACTGATAACTAACTGATGATACTACTACTGATACTGATACTGAGAGATGGACTGATGGATATGATGTTCAGGTTGGAGATCATGGAAATAAGAATATTAACGAACTTAATAAAAAAGTTAAACAAGTATGATGAGTAGACTAGCTAATCAACGTAATATTAAACCGTGGAAGGAAAACTAAAATTTTTGACCCCAATAGGTACCTAATTATTGTGTCAATCAGTCAAATTAGACATTAATATTTCTGTTAATATTCTACCATTAAATTAATATCTTTATGGTCACTTTAGATTTTATATACCTACCTACTTAGATACTATCTTATAGAATTTCTTTAAGTTATTGTCAACAATCGTGTTATAATTATAAAAATCTTAAACAACCTATGATTTAAATTAGAATCTAGCAGTACTTACCTATATCTTCTATTTTGACAACTGCTATATACTTAATAAGTACAGTACTATTTATGCGTAACGCTACAAATTACATGTACCTAGGTAGTTAAAACAGTAGAGTCACCTGAAAGATTGATGGTTTCTGGAGCACCTTTCCGAAAATATCAGGCGAATAACGGGGCAAGGAGTATAGGGAAGTGTACCATATGTTGTTGATGAACCATATTGAGTTTCAGGTTGAAGTGCTTATTTTCAAGCCAAAATGTATCTTAGGCCGACGAAATAGGTTGACGGAGACTTTTTCCATTGCCCCCAGAAATTGGTCCACCTCAGAGGTGACACCCGAACTGTCGATACATTTCACAATTGTCGTAAACTCCTGGAGACGGAAGGGGAGCGCAATAAAATTATCATTTTATGCCGTTCGACGACTGAAATGACACGGGAATGCTGTAAAACTGATTTATTGGATACATCCCCGGAGTCACATGCTGAATTTTTCAAAAGATCTTTGTTTTAAGATAATAGGGCACAGACAAATGAAGACCACAGAGTTGTATCATCATTTTCAGTGACAAGCAATCTTGATAAAGAATTTAATGAAATATTTTAGAATGTCTGTTTTAATTAGTGACTTTTATAAATATCTTAATCTGTTGAAACCATTTAACGCCAAGCAAATGATAACAATTTTATAACATTTTATTAGTATTTAATGGAGACACCAAAAGCAGGTGATGTGTCTTTTTGAAATTGAGCGGCAGCAAATGCGCATAGGTAGGTACCTATTAATAGTCCT
This sequence comes from Lerema accius, assembly GCA_001278395.1. Lineage (NCBI taxonomy): Eukaryota > Metazoa > Arthropoda > Insecta > Lepidoptera > Hesperiidae > Lerema > Lerema accius. Next base: position 2,295,531 of record LGAG01000003.1, read on the forward strand.
GTTGGCGTTAAACCTTTAATACGATCTAGTACCTAATGCAATATAAGTAAGGTAGTCCTTTGGTCATTAGGATATAGGTAATTATATCTCTAATATTTTTTACGGCTCTTAGCTATAAACAACAAGGACTAAATGATTTTGAATTTTAACAACTTATAAACGCATCAAGATACCTTTAAACGTCCAAATCGTCTTAGGAGATAATCTATTCAGGGGATCAAATCTAATTACATTATATCCTAATCTTGAACATTATCTACCTTTATGCTAAATTACATCAAAGACATGCAACGCTAAGCGCGAGGAGGGAATCCAAACATCTTTTAAGCTTTAAGTAAGTTTAAAGTAGGTAGTAGCTTTAAGAAGGACGAATACAAAGCAGGAAGAAAGGAAGCAAAATAGACGCTTATTCAATGCATTGTAAGCATAGGTGGAAAGATACTCCTACGTAGTTTCAATACATATCTATGTGAAGATCTCGTTAAGAGTAGATCACCCTTACGTGAAATAGGTGGCCTCCATTGGTGATTTGGACAATTTGATTAAGTCGGCTCGCCACCGGGCCGTTTTATTGCCCCATATCTCCTGATTAGCTCGCTGTACGCTACGATGCCTCTAATAAACGCGGATTGGGCCGATTATTCCCAGATACAACCCCCTTGATTGACCATCAAACTGTCTCTGTGCGTAGGCATTGAAGGGTTTGGAGTCAGGTGAATATTCTAATTTATAGTCGGATATTTGGATCTCTAAGATAGATATGTGTGATAATGATGATATGAATTGTATTACATAGAAGAAGAGTTATTTTATATAGATTACTGACATAATAGATGATGACATTTTTGGAGGCCTAAAGTAGTTAATCAAACCAGTTTCCATCAAATAATTCCGGCTACACATAAATCACTATTCGTTTCAATAATAAAAAATATACGACCAATAAAGACACGTAAAACGAGCGCGCAAAATGAACTCAGTGTGAAAGATTACTACGATAAATGAATAAGAAAGCAATTGTCGCGACCTCTCGACTTGCGAAAAACGCATTAAAACAAATAGTGCAGTAAAAATAAATCTAACTGCCTATAAAAACTGCCATAACTATCACTTAAACGCCATTGTGCTTTGCAGTCTTTGCACCGTCTTTTATCTGTTCTGTAGGCAAGATGCAGTAGCAACAATGTGTGCCAGCCTTTACAATGTTCTAGGTAAAATTTTCACGCACATGATTATAGACTATGAAAGCTTTTGATATAATTTATAGGCTAGTTGACACCAACTCGACCAGCGCGTATACTACCTTGGAATTTTAATAAATAATTTATGCAGTTATTTATAAACTGACTATAAAATTCCGTTGAGTTTACTTTACGTATACAAGATAGCAAGTGCTTACCTTTTCTTTACGTTATGCTACGTATAACAATTTTAACTGCTGTTTAATACACGACATTCCGCACAATAATTTAAAAGCTACAAGCAGATTTCCAAATTGTTGCTTTAAATTCATTTTATTATTCCAACCTCTCGAAAGATTAAGACGCCTAAAACGCCGATACGAGCGAGTTTTATGCCTACCTAAAACAAGTTTGTGATTCCATGCCATAAGGGTGTTTACTTGTATCGTCCATTTTGAATTTTTATCGTGCGGCGCGGTGACCTAACACGGTAATAAGAAAGAGACTTTATTAGGCACCTCGGCATGCAGCGATATCGACTTCAATTAAATATCATTTTTATTGGGAATCGCTCGAAACGCCCCGTGGTCACCTTCTTTTTTATTCAGCACATTATGCGACCAGTTTGTGGTCACTTAATGGGTCCGCTTTTAGAGATTTTTATTTGATACTTAGGTACGGCTACGCTTACGCTTGCGTTGGTTTACACTAAATTGAATATGATTATATTAGGTACAGAGTAGGTAATACAAATGGATTAAACGTACCTAGGTACGTTAAGTACATAATAAGATATTTAATAACGCATAGAGCTTACTAAAGTGTGTGTTATTACCAACTAAAGAACTGAACTATGAGAAAATAAACTTACCAAGATAATTTACATGATCCGTTGAATAGTCCCTCCGTATCTGAAAAAAATAATAATACAATAAATATGATGAATAATTATTAGTGGCACCTTGTTTCTTTAGCTAAAAACTACTCAGTCGCATTTTAGTCACGCTTAAAAATATTGTGATGGGTATCGAGGCAACAAAGGCCGTTATAATTTCCAACTAATTCCCGTACAATAAAATTGTTTATGCCAGTATTTATTTATATGTCAAGAAAGCATCATGTCATGAGTCATAAAACGAAACGGGGAGCCGCGGCCTTCGCAACAATGAATACGAAAAAAGCACAGAGCAAAACGGAGATCGCTTTTCTTCAATGGTTACTTTATATGCAAATTCCTTGCAATAAAAGCGGGAACCCTTCTCCTAGCTTTAGGTATACTCAGAGCGCAAGACTTGAATCCGACGTTTTATGTATTCGCGAATCGACGCTGTTTTATGGTATCGAGTATCGATTCGATTCGATTCGAGAATTCGGAAGTAGGTAATGCCGCTATTTCTACCGCTACAGTCAAATCGTGCTTATTCGATCGCTATCAAATTTGATTACCTCGCATAAAATGGTCTCATACATTTTTACATAAATAGAATATTACAAAGAGATGCCATACATACAAATGCCTACTTAAGTTTAATTACCATAATGCCTAAATTTAACCATAGATATTTATATTGATGAGCGATAATAATCAAAAAGATATTGCGACGTGTCTCAACGTCACACGAAGATACATTGAACAATAGTAGGTTTTATTTATAAAATAATCTTGCTCAACCCGTATGATCTAGTTTACGACTGAAGCTTAAATAAAATCTCTAATAACATTCCGACGCCGTGTTCCCAGAGCGTTTATCATAACGGAACCCCACCCACGGTTTCATAAACGTAAAATATGTAACTATCCAATTACTCGTCGGATGTGCTTTCATCCATAATTTTGGTTATACAGGTAGGTGATATTCTTTTTGCCCAGTTGAGATTCAATCTCTAAGTTATTACACATAATACCCGAGATTGCCGCCTTATATTTTTTTCTCCCAATAAGCCTGTAACTAGAACCGTATTGGCTCCACTATAAACTTCATAACAAACTGCCACATGACGCCATATCTTGTGTACATTATGAGCTTTTTCGTTTAAGCCAAAGTGACCCGAGTTACATTTCAACACCGCCGGATAACGTAGACGAATGCGTTCAAATGAAAAAATACTCTTTTACCAGGTGATACAATTCGTTTTCCTCTTGTATATAATAAATAATTTGGAAGACAAGACAAAAAGAGTTCGGTGCTTTGGATGTTGTATTTAAGTTATTAACTCAGATAGTTTCCTACACATCGCTCTTCCATACAAAATAAGATAGAAAATATGTTATTACTATAGGAACCGATTCCGCTTTTTCTCATAGGTACTTATCTACGGATAACATTTTAGATAGAAACTTAAATAAGCATTTTATAGACATTACATAATTTACAATACCTACTCTAGGAATATATCTATAACTTATTAATATTATCTACAGAAGTTATAATAAAATTATCATAAGTTTATACACGTAATAACCATCATAGGTATAGGTGTATAAATTACATAAAACACGCTATCAAAGGTCTTAGTAATTAGAAGAAATATCAAGACGTTGTAACACGTAGAGAGGGTGGAAATAATACATTGAAAACTCATTTACACCATTTAGGTACATCGCAGTCTCTCAGCGTTCCAATAAACTACCCTGGAACGATCCATTCTCATTACGACAATGTTGCTGCAACATCTAAATTACCTATTGAGGCAGACAGCCTGAGTTATAGTAACATAAATTAAATGCAACAGATACGCCCTCGAACAATTCTTGACCTGACTTCTCTGACGTTTCATTTTCAGTAGTATTACTACCGTACCTAATGTAAGTATCTAAATAAATACCCAGTTGTTAAGGGATGTGATGAAAAACATTTCTACTTAATTTCATGAAGGTTGTTGCTTGCCTTGAAAAGATAGGTAGGTACCTAATAAAGTTAGGACACTGACTATTGCAACAAATAATGAATTCCTAAATCGATAATAAAATAACCGAATACAAATCAGATAGATACTCTTATTGAAATATTTTCATTATGTTTCTTGCGTAAAAACCAGAGATATTGAAATTACAAAACCAATAATCTTATGCTAATAATCAATAGTAATAACATGTCAGGATTATGGTTTTAGATGGTTATATTGCTTACCCAGATAGCATATAGAGTCTCTACATTATTTTGTTGTAGGAACTAAAACAGATTTAAGTCTGAAAAAATCTTTAATCTGCTGAAACTCTAAGAATATTTGAGTAATGCTCTATGTGATGTAGGTTATAGGTATACCTACAATCCTCGTATAGCATTCCGAGGGACATTTGGATCGCTCGAGGCTGCGTCACGTTCCCGTCCGCGTTAGCATTTCTTTTGTGCACGCCCCGAATTGCCGACATAAAACTCCGAGACCTGTTTTGCTACGTGATGTCTTCAGTCTTTTTACTGCCTATATTACTCGATATATTCTTATCAGTTCTATGCGAACTAGACCTCGTTATTTTTTCTCGGTCTCCCTCGGAAATAATCGTAAACTCGGAGCGACCGAAAGAAAGCAAAATTAGGAGCAGGGCGCGGCGGACGCGGCCTATTCGACTTTTGCAATTAATGTTGTAGGAAGACATCAGGGAAAGTTTTTTCATCACACTTGTAGAAGCGGCGTCGTAATGAGCGCCCCCGCGGTGATGCCTCGTAAAAACACCATACAACTTAATAAATAAAATGAAATTCGTGAAGATTTATCGCGACGCCCATATTGCGATTCGTGACTTTGCCTGGAGGCGTGTTTTTGCTAAGGAACGATAATAGGAACCGCAGCTGTAAAAAATAGATATAATATAGAGATCAGGTCGTAAGTCCTATGCTTACAGAACTCATGTTTGATATATTTTGACATTTCTCGGTAGACTCGGTCCCCGTGCCGCAGTGCGGCGCGGCGGCGGCTCGGATAGCGGGTGTTCCTTCGCGGAATGGGTTTCGTAAATGTTGATGTGATTTATATCTATGCTACGAACACAAGTAAAAAGAAAATTGATATATCATTCTCCTACATCTTATCGGGGACAAAACAGTAGTAGATTTGTACTTGAAATAGGTTTCTACATACCGAAGTATTTGTATTTTTAGGAATTAAAAGTTTTGATAAAACGCTGGAAAAATTCTAAGGTTATTGCTAAGTTAAAGGATTTACAGAGATATAATCAATTTCTGTTTAGATTAATATTCCATTCGCGTGTGAGTCGCAGGTGACGCGAAGTGCAGATACCCAAACGTTCGTCCGACGAAGTTTTATTGTTATTCCCACTCTACGAATTGAATTTGAAACAAGCGAAAACGCTCGATCGATACCAGACACTTCCAGTGATAGTATTCTTTCATTCCATATACATCCCTTTTGTTTTTTTCGTATTAAATATATAATTGAATCCTACTAATATTTTAAAAGTGAGAGTTTTTAAAGATGTTTGGATGTTTGCCACTTCTTCACGCTCTAACCGTTAAACGGATTAAGCTGAAACTTGACACACAGATAGTTTGCATTCGGGAATAGAACATAAGATTTATTTTATCCCGATTATAGGTTCCCTTGGGATGAATCCGATATTTTTTAAACTACTCTTCTGCGGGCGAAGCCGCGGGTGATATCTTGTATATAATAAATTATTAATTGATGCTTTGCGATAGTATAAGTAAAATTTACATTCATGAAAGTTCCTTAAAATGTTGTTAAAGATGATATCCACGCCTAGCAAATATTTTTGTACCTACCTTTATGAGAGGCAATGTATGCTTAGGATCTCAAATCAGCATTTACTATACAACCCTTCAGTCATCAGCTTGCTAGAATTACAATAATTATACTTGTACACATTTAATGAACATGAAACCCATTTTAAGCAGATACAAGTGAAAAAAATCTTTATAATTAGCAGACACTTTAAGCAGACACCTTTCAACATTGTCAAGTAGTAGGTAGGTAATGGTGCGTATTAAGTAGTTCGGGATCCGTACATTTTTTTCACTTATTACTATGAAGCAAATTTTTTATGTAGCTTTATACATTAAAATATGTATATTTTATATTTTTATATATCTAATAACTAACTTATTCTAAAACTATTCTCAATTGTGGTAAATAAAGGGGTTACCACAAGCAAAACATTAATTCAACGTGTTTTATAAAATGTATTCCTAACTGATTTATTTTTGTCACCTACCATGATAGGATATAATTTGCTGAATACCTGTTTTAAGAGAATATTAAAAAGTTTTCCAGTATATTGCTAAGCATAGCCAGGCATAGCTTACAAAGTAGGATCCCGTAAATATCTTCCCAACTTCGTACTTTTCGTCCAATTTTAATTTTGTTTTAGAGCCAGCTTCGGCCGGGCTTACTGGCGCTATTATCTGAACCGTTTTATCTCCAATGTAATCTTGTTAAGAGGCTTTCCCCCGCACCTCCCCCAAAACTCGCCCTTTGCAGCAATAATGCTGAAATCCACGGTTTTCGAAGCTTAAACTAAGCCACGTCTTGTGATGAAATCTTAGGCAAATAAATTGTTTCGAGATACAAACATTGCTTGCTTGCATCGAAGTTTATCGTAACAATATTTACCTACAAGGCAACCTACGAGTATAAGTCTAATGTATTCTATAATAATTAAAAGAAAAAGTTGTTTTTTTTTAAAAAGCTTTTATTATTTGTTAATGAGGAAAAGAACTAAAAAGTTGGAAAGTGCAAAATTTCAAGTCCCTACTATTAACCGTTGAGTTGAAGAGTTCAATCGTCTGGATAAAATCCTGGTAACAGTATCACATCATGCTTATTATATAAATATGCATTGCCATCAGGACTGGACCAGTGCGTAAAATTTTAGCTCAATTGGACACCGGGAAGTGGGTGAAATGTAGCTTGCACGATTTGATTACAAACACCGGGACAGGTGAAACTAAAATAAAAAGCTTGTAATTTTAATATATTTTTTTACATTTACTCGTAAAAGTGGAAACGATTTGGTAACCTTCTTGCATCTTTCTAAGTTTCTTTTTATAATCTTTGTTAAAAAAGCGTAAAATGTCATATGAAATTGACAACCGGATTTTTCGATTATTAATACTTTACTACAAAAGTAATTTATTTACAGTTTTATTAAGTAGAATGCCTATCGCAAATCATATTCCAAAAATAAATTCATGCTGTGGATGCGTTACTGATTTGAAAGTTGCTGCCGCTATCATTGCTGTTATGGGAATTGTTAGTACTTACCTTTATTATTTCCAATTACAGAAGTCTTTTAAAAGCTGTTAGATCAATTATATTTTATAGTATAGATTTATTATGTGCTTACTAAACAAACGAAAACTTTTACTGCGCTACATAGCATGCATTCTTATTGTCCTTACGATAGTTTTTGCTGTTTATCGTAATCTAATATACTGGTCAATTAGTGCGCTTTCGTGTCTTCAAGTCAAGCGTGTTTATAACATGACTGGTTCCTCTTTATACTTTTATTATTAGTTTGTTGTGGCGTATATAAGAAAATCTTCGCAGCTAAATTTTACACACTCCTAGTCCTCGTTTCATCATGAAAGTTGGAAGGTACCTATGTTAAATAGAATTAGTATAAAACAGAAAAGAGTTATTAGAGCTATTTATAAAATAAAGACACAGGAGTTTTTGCGTGATAAATTTAGAGATTAGAAATAGGTACCTACTATCAGTAGGATACTATTTTACTCCCAATAGGTACCTTATACTTTTATTTTTGACATTATTAAGTTAATTTAAACTATTATTTTTATTTCAGGTGACAAGTCCAGCGTTGTCGTGGGCAGTGGTGCGTCACGCGTATGTGATAAGAGTATCAGGCTTCGTGACTTCCAGTGTCTCGCGACCAGATGTCGTCGATATCAACCTTAATAATATTGTACGTGTCTCACACAGACCCAAAAAAAATAGGCAGAATAGTTTTTTTTTTTAAATTAAGTGACGCACAAAAATCTGTCACTCGCTCTCCCTATACTACCCAGTGGTGGGCTTCATATGGCTAAACTGCTACATATAAATGTTCGTCGCTTTTCGGCTCGATGGCTCGGATTTTTTTATGGGTCTTTTTTTATGGTCATTCATTAATTTTCACTAACGATCAGCAATTGATTTTTAATTAAACGCCAAACGCTAACAAACTCATACCCCGCACTAGGATTCCCTGTGTCCCAGGTGGCATGGACAACACAAATAACATTTCACTAACACCCATGACCCGAAAATAAACATTAATTTATCCGTGACATAAATATCTTCACCGGCTGGGTATCGAACCCGGGACCCCTCGCTTCGCAGGCAGGGTCGCTACTAATTAGGCTACGGATTCAAAGTTTCTTTTGTTTTCAGCTTAGTTTTGGGTTTGGCGCAAATGCTGGACTAGGTCCATCTTGCCTCGGCGATAACAAAGATGATAAATTGATTAGAAGCGGTAAAAGAAGGGCTTCTCCAGATGACGGAGAGCCAACTTCAGGTCTCGTAAGCACAGTCAAGTACTGTGGTTGGCTTGTGCTTCTGGTGGATGTCATTTTCTTGCTCGCAAGTTTAAACTTTCTCTTGAAAATGTTCAGGGTTCGTATTCAAATTTTACATTTTCTTCTTTTTCCGTTTTACTTACTTATTACAGTGCTTTTATTTTTATTTCCTTTAAATACATTGTGACGAAAAGTTTCCTAATCTAAGAACTTAGTGAGGTCTTAATTATACGCTACCACGACATGCGTCATATCAATGTCTCCATCTGCTACCTCTTTCTAAAATGAATTTAAGGCTTTATATACCTACTAACGTTGTTATAATTGTATTTAATGTTTGTATCCTTAAAGAGAGAAGGAAAAAGCAGATGGGGCATATGGTGGTAAATGGTCACCGTTGCCTATGGACACGTGCAACACCAAAGGAGTCGCCAATGCATCGCCGGCCCTAAAGCAGAACTCTTTTTACGCCTTTCTTGAAATAACCCCATATCGTAGCGCTCTTTGGAAACCTCGTAACAGAGCTAATTCACCAACTTAAATAACCTTGACAAAAATGTTTCAAATCTGCCTGTGTGAGGATTCCGATTGGTTTTAAATGGACTTAAATCTCCAAGTAGTGGTATGATGATACCCTAATGAAAAACGAATATGAGTAATATTCTACAGCTTTTCGGGCCACTCACCATTGCAGATCCACCCACCATTGGAGTACCATTGTAGACAAGAGTTCTTCGGTACAAGTAAGCGTTTCAAACTGTCGGCAACTCTTGAGTTATCGGCAATTATGTACCGCGGATTGTGACTGTTATCTGTCACCTGTCATCTCACCATTTAAATGACAACAGCACTGCATGTTTAACTTAATGTTTAACGAGGTTAAAATGCCCGGAATTCCAACATAGCGAATTCATGATTGGATTCAAGTAAATTGAATTGACCCTACCTGGGCCCGCCCATTCAGTTTAGTTCTGCATTCCTCCAATTAAGAATTATAGGTATTTGAGTAGCCTGTATTGAACGCATTTCTTGTGCAGTGTTCTGGAATATGCACATCTGTTATCTGTTGGGTATACGCACAATCTGTGTGACTGTATGGGGGTAATAAACAAACCTTAGGGAAATAGTATAAATGATTCCCTGTGTTGTGAGTGCCATGGATAACATAGAAACAAACATACACCCGGATCGAGAACAGAAATTTAAATTCATCATTAAAATTTCTGGTTCACTGGGAATCGAACCATACGGGTTGTTCTTATTTCTTGATATGCACAGACTTTTTGACACAATTTTTGTAAAAATTGTATCGTGCAACAAGTTCTCTAAAAGTGGGATCGTTAGCAATTCGGATCCCCTATCGGCAAGAGTCGAGTTGGTTGCGAAGAAGGTTGGTCACCAAGGAGATAGAAGAAGGCTTTAACCTTTACAATATGAACCATGTAGCCCTTAGGTACCCAGAGCAAAGGATAAAAAGGCGAAAGAAAATTCCTTTGACAGTCTTAGCAAATGACAAAAATTACTCACGCTTCGCTAAAAGAAGGCAGTCACATACTAATTGTGCCAATGCACTTGGCCTTCGTTTTAGCCATTTGTCCTTTTGCTGTACAGGAGACGGTATTTAGTTCATTTTTACAGGATGAAATCGTTAGTGTTTTCTGAAACCATGGATTCGGAACTTTGTTCACATAGTTGTAACACATAGTTTCAGACCATTCCGTGCTCCTTCTGAAGTTTCAAGGAACCATTCCTAGCTGAATTATGTTTTGGGGATCCCTAATTCTTTAGGGATACTACCAACGTAGTCGACACGAGACTTGATTAGTGATCAGTTTTGTGACTATAAATTGAAAAAGTAACTGTAAAACCAAGGATGGTTTTTTCATCGATGGATACCACAAAGCTGGGGATAAAATGTTGGACAATGTTGACAATGACAATGTTAAGGCAGCCCATAAATTGAAACAAAACAAAACTGTCACCTAAGATTAAACAATTACCTATCAAGTTCATCCCAATCCGCTGACAAAATAATGCCGTATTCACCGCTCTACAGAAGTCCGAGGGTTTTCTATATAAGTCCAAGTTTGTGTGGCTTTTTCCAGGCAATAATCAGATATTTCAAAAAGAGCCCGAATACTACAATACAATTAGAAATTGAAAGGTTAACAACAAGTCCAGTAAATATACTGTATGGATGATACCAACGTCAGACAAAATTTGTAAAACCTCGTACAACTTGTATAAGCTCTTATTCCAAGGAGAAGTCTTACACAGTTCTCATAACGCAACCTTTGCATATTTTATGATGGGCATTAAAGTGCTCAAAAATTGCTAGCACTAAATATAACCTATTGAATTAGGGCATTGACCACATTGATCTTAATTTAAATACAATCCAGGAACTTTATCGGTTAATGTCAGAATATTTTCAAACAGCGTCTATGCTACAGGACCTTTTAAACATGTGTAAACATGATCGTACACAAGGTCTACATATTCCCATATTAAAAATCCTTGACGTCAGGGCATATCATTCAGTGATATTAGATATCCTCGGACAAATATACATCCCCCAGCACGCCTACAGAATGCCTGCTCTCGCTTATAGCGAGGGAATTCTAAATAGGTGTTGTCCATCATAGATATCTGTAACTTCGACAAAAAGAGGATGGCCGGCTTTGCCGCGTCAATATGTTGATAAACGACATTCAGATTGGAGTGGATTCCTCAAATGTTGCACATGTCCACAGAAAGAGTGGTAGGGGTAACGTTATGCAAAACTAATTTCTATTGTATAACTTACCCACTTTGTTGTTTTACGTTGCTTAAAAAATATTAAAACGAGGAAATGGAAGGGTAGTGTTCCGTTGGATATCTGTGAACATGAAATTGAGATCCCTAGACACTGTGCAGAAAGGAGTATATGCGTTCCTGGGGCGGCAATGGCGAAAGCTCCTGAGGCGTCCCGAGCCCGAACGTCGTATACCCCCGTCTCGTACCCCCGTACGAAATTATCGCAACCGGATGCCGCAACGGGTGGCGAACCAACCTCCCACACCCAAACCAAAGGTAACAAGTGTTGTCTGGGTTCAGATCTCTGTATATTTCTGCGGAAACCCATCGGCAGGTCAGCAGTTTTTCTGGCCACCACACAAATAAATAATGTTCCAACAAACAGCAGTGTTTTATGGGACGGAGATAGGAATACAACATGGATACATTACACTGAAAAAAGAGCGCGGGATAGAGTTGATTGGCGGTTGATTCGTGCATGAGCGTGGTAGCTAGATAGGCCGGATTTACGGATACAAAAGTAGCAGTAGGTACCTACTCATAATAATGGCTTAATAACAATATAGGTAATAGGTTTACTTAATCTTTACGGTAAGCCCTACTACCAGGCAGAGGAGCCGGCTTTTCTCACTTCTCTAGGGATTGGGTTTAACCTTGTAGACAGTTATCTACCTTCCTCAATAATTATAATTATATATAAAAAAATTGTTGCTTTATCTTATAATGAAAAAATAATTGTACCATCGAGTTCTTTGCTCAAGATATTTTTATGTATCTAACTATCATAATTATGTAGATTTTTCTACTTACGTAATCAAAAGTTGCTCTCTAATAAGATATTAGAATACATAATAATTTATCTTTATTATCTTTTTACATTATCTCTTTCGTAATAAAGGTAAATTTTTGGTGACATAATATATGTAGGTATATGTAAAACTTATAATTGTTTTTCAGGGAGCAGACAAGAGTGCAGCAAAAACGTTTATTATAACAGCTCTCGTGTGTACTATACTATCATTTATATACGGCCTGTTATTTGTTGGGACCTGCATATATGTAGGAGGCTCCTTCCCGATCTTTGAACTATTTTTCTCAATTATTGATCTTATTAGTAAGTATGTTATGTATTAAACAGAACAATGCATGATTTATTTATTGTAGAGCCTACAACAACGATTTGATAACCCTGTAAACCACTTTTAGACAAAGTATTAATAATTTATTTCTTAATCTAAATAACACCGCGAGTTATAGGTATCTTGACTTTTATGTGACGACACTCCGACGTCTTTTTACAAATCATCCCTATCTTTTAAATTCAAATAATTTTTGTTTTACTTGTCTATTATTAACATTTTTATTTTTGAAATTTGCACCTTTGAATTGAACAATCAGGATGACTCTTTCTTGCCCAGCTTCCGTCACAATTTTGTCTGAAAAGAAATTACGACTATTACAATTACAATTATTTAAATCGTCTAGTGGTTATGATGTAGTTGCCACGTCAGGAATAACGAAAAATGTATATATAAAATGTATGTAAAATAACAGTTTTAGACAAGGTACTCGTAGTATCAGGTATGAAGGCAATACACCCAATATACGGGACAATATGGAAACAATTTAACTTTCAGTTTTGGTGTCATGGCTCTATTTTATATGCGTCTTATGGTCTTATTATTACCAGCAACCAGAACCTCCGACATATTTCAAGACCTGGTCCAATTATATGTATGGTCTAGCATCTTTTATTGCGGTACTGAGTTTTGTAAATTTTCAATGAAATTTTTATTTTCAGTGTGGCTCTACTTTCTAATAGTAGTTAATTCCTACAGACAAAAATCAACCTAGTGAAGAATAGGATATTTACCTAAGAGAATTACGTCCGTTGAATTAAAAGGACAAATAACTGTCCACAGCAGAAAGAAGGTGACCTTTTATAACAGTGTACTAACTATACCTATTTTACTTTTTATTAAACCTTTATTTATTAATTAACAGTGTTATTATTATTTTATCAACTATTAGTAGACTAGGGAGTCTTTGTTCTGCACCATATTTTGTCTCTTATAGTTTGGTTCAAACCCTCCCGACCTTAAATTTTTCATTGAAATTGAGAAAATGCTCATTATATTAGACATGTTTTATGTCGACGTTTCAATAACTCTAACATTTTTGACTGGTCCTTTAAAGTATCTCGACAACAGCATCACCTACTTAGTCCAACTGTGGTTCTAAACTATACTCAAGACATGTGAAATAAATCGCACTTTTATTATTATAAATATAGGTCCAGCAATTTACCTAGGTGTTCAGTTACAATTAGGTTCATTTACGCTAAGGTTTTATAAATTATGATTTCCTAAACTTTTCCTCGAAGTTGGGACTACGAGTACCTACAAGACATAATTATCTAATATTTATTCTTACGACACTCTAAATCTAAAACAAATTCAAAGTTCAGTACCTAGAAACTGACATTTTGTCAAAATATATATCTTGGAACAAATTGTACCTATAGTTACTCGTAACTAATAATAAACTCGTAAATAATTGTAAATGTTATAAGTAAGTATAAGATGTGTTATTAAAGAATTCTGTAGAATTACGGAAATGGCATAGTCACTCAGTAGCGAAACTCATGAGACCACAGGCCAAATCTGTGGACCAAATAAATGCATCTATAGTCTATAGACCCATAAATAAATAGATATTCATAGAGTATTTCGTAAAGCTTGCCAAAATTTACCTTATCTATGTTAAATAATTAATTTATTATATCTGTAATCAATCGTACATTATCAAGTCAATTTCAAAAGGTTCTGTTGTTTTTATTGTTAAAAGATGTCTAGTACAATTTTCACAATATTTTACGTATAATCAGATATTTAAATTAAATCAGTTGTTATTTAACTTATGAGATATAGTAAGATATGGGATTATTTCCTTTTCCACCAGTTAAACGATTCTGTTTCTGCACAAGACAGTTAAAATGCGCTGCTGTAACTATAATAATAGTAGGAATGGTAAGTGTATTATAATAAAGGTTTGGTGTATCATTTTTGTGTTCTTGTTTGGCAGCCTTGATAGACTTTTACCCGACTGCCCCAAAAGGAGGGTTATGTTTTCTGAGCGTATTTATGTCCATTTTTTGGCATGCTCTAAAGCCCTAACAGTTTGACGGATTTTAGCATAGGGGGTGTCAATAATTCGTCTCTTGTCATTATGAGGGTTGCATAGGCTACAATTTTTTTATATTGGATCAATTAAGACGAAATTGAATATTTTCATAACTTATACGAGAGGTCCTAGTCTAGAATAGTTTTTAGTTCAGGTATCAGTTCTGTTCCCGCTGGATACCAGGTAAAAACTTAACGGAAACCAAACTAGTAAAGTTATTAATTGATGAGTATATTTGTGTATTAATAAAGTTAATATTAATAATATAATAATTATCATTATTTTCAGATATCAAGCTTACACCGAGTCGCTGTCATTTATTATCCGCAGTGTAAAAATTTGTATAAACATCAAAATCCAACATTAGTATTACTTTTCATATTTTTTTACTTGTTTTTCTGTTCTGAATTATTGCTATTATCGAGCAGTTTTGCTTTACTTTTAAGCATCTTCGTCAAAGTAAGCATTACGCAAGTATATTTAAAAAGAATGTCAATTTTAATTCATACATGCTTGGCTAGGTCTTTTTCTTCTTTTCGAAAATAAAAAAAAAAAAATCCCTGAAAGATATTGAAGTATTACCAACAGCTAATACGGTTGCTTTTTATATGTATTTAACATAAAATATTTCAAGAATTTGCAATAGCTAAACCTGTTTGTACCTACTTTCCATTCATTGCAAATACCTTTTCCACTTATAGGATGTATGTAGTCATATTAATTTAATTTCTATTTGTAGCCATTGACCATGGCAGCTGATATCTATATTTCCTGTGCTGTTGTGACTGCAATATTATCGATAATATTTGCTATCGTTCAGTTAATCCAAGGAGTTATAGCTGGCTGTGGTTTTCAACCTGAAGTGCTAAATTTTTTTGTATATTTTTTAAGTAAGTAATAGTATGTTTATATTGATAATAAACTGTCTCCTATTTTGTTAGGAAAAAATATTAATGGGTGCCAATTTTTTTTCTTTGTTAAATTTGGAAGCACATGTAACTAGTGGTCTAGGATCTCTAAAAGAATAGTACCAACACCATATCTCATGAGTTCTACACCAAGGACGTTATTAATACTGGCTGACATTAACAACCAAAGCCGGTTCACAGACTCTTTTATTTTATCTTTATATATCTATTTTATTTTATCTTTTATTATTTATCATAGAATTCTTCGATTTGTAAACTAATTTGGCATTACTTAACTAGTTTAAAATCATGTTTAGTAGTCTTGTAGAATAAGTATTGATGATCTTGTTTATTTCAGTGTGGACGTACTTCGTATTTGTTATGAACACATACCGAGATGAAATGACCGAATGAACTGATTACTATATTATAATTGATAAAAATGAAGATAAGAAGACTTGTTATAGCTCAATACCTTTTATATATATTTTTATTTACTGCTAAATAAACTAGAAACATATTTTGTTGTTATGGCTTTTATTAACGTCCAGGAACTTGGCACCACACTTTCGAGTTACAACAATTTTGAAGCTTGTTCCGATTTGTTCTACATTGTTAGATGTTTTTTTTTCAAACGCAATATCTTGGAACAAAAAAGAAAAATGCTAGAACAACCTTCAAAACTGTGATAGCTTCAAAGTGTGGTGCCAAGTTCAAAATTTTTTTTTTGTGAAATTTAGCAGAAATACCTATTTGTTTTTCGAACGCAATATTTTCGAAAAATAAACACAATGCTGGAACAATACATTTTTAGGGATGTTAAAATAAAAAGTTAAAAAAATTAAATTTATTTTTAGGCGGAAAATAGGTCGAAAAGGAATACCATTCTGTACTTTTCGTATTACAGCCTCGTAGGTACCTACCTACTCTTCTAGGGAAATAAGAGGCTCAGAATGTATAGTGGGCATATAGGTTCAATTTGTTTTTGTAAATTTCGCGGCTATGGTTTTCAACTTTTAGGATACTCATAAGCAAGCATTAGGTATGAATTTTGTACTTGTAAAAATTATAGGTAGATACTAGATACCTACTTATTCAAAGGAGAGGGCTTAAAAATTCAACATACAATAGGTATCTATAAAATAGTATCTAATAGGATATTGTTATGTAGGTAGGTACCTACCTAAGCGGCAAAATAATTATTACGTTTGCAATTATTTAATAATAATTTATAGGTACTTATATAACGACATGATTTTAGGTCCAAAAAACGCTTTATTTATATAATTATACATAGCTATAGGTAAGCATTATATTATGTAGAGTAGTTTAGTCTATATTGCGGTACCTAATAGATACAGAACATAGATAGGTACAGGCATTGTAAAAATTCAGACTTCAAAAATTTTTTTCTAATCTGTTTAAAAAAAATAAAAACTTGCATAGGTATGTATCAGAAAGATAATATTTGGTAAAAGAATACGAACCTCGGCACAGTTTCCTTTTTGGTGGTTGAATGTTAAACATCTCTGTCATTCTTCTATCAAGTTTTACATAAGTGTATTTCTATATTTTTACTTAAATATACAAATTTAAAAATGTCTATATTCACTCCGATAGCGAAGCTGCGATATTGTTGCTATTGCATTCCTTTGAAAATAGGATGTATCATAATCGCTCTCATAGTAGTGGTAAGTACAATATGATATGTGCATATTTTTTATTTCGTTATGTAGTGTTACTTAATCGCTTCAAACTAATGATATTTTATACCAAAGATATAGGTACGTCTTTAATAAACAACCGGGAAAGTGTTCCTCTATATCTATACTCTATACTAATTACTAATCTAAACTAATTTATAAAGAGGTAATATTTTTTTGTTTGTTTGTTTGTATTGAATAGGCTCAATAACTACTGGACCGATTTCAAAAATTCTTTCACCATTGGAAAGCTCCGTTATCTACGAGTTACATAGGCTATATTTTATTTTAGAAAAAATAGGGGTGCTTAAGATATTTGGGTTTTTCGAACCCAAGGTATAAAAAACCATCCAAATACAGCCATTTTGAAAAAACATAAAACACGTGTAGTACTCATTTATTTTAACCTAAAATATACACCGAAGCGAAGCGAGGGCGGGTCCACTAGTAGGTATATAAAGCTGAAGAGTTTGTTTGAACGCGCTAATCTCAGGAACTAGGTACTGGACCGATTTGAAAAATTCTTTTAGTGTAAGATAGTCCATTTATCGAGGAAACCTATAGGCTATATAACATCACGCTATGAGCTATTAGTTCCTGAGACGAAATAAATGGTATCAATTTAAAAAAATTGTTACATAAATGCCGGGGCCGACGGCTTTACAGTGTTCGGAGGGCACGGAAACCCTCAAGATTTTTTGCCACAAGCGGTCATAATCCATAATTATTTATTCCAATCACGCTAGTAGTTGCTTAATTTCCTTAATTACTTAAAATAGATGCACCATGGGGCTAAAATCGCATTTTCGAGTGCGAAAAATCTCTTACATCCATATAAGATCTTATACATTCCGACAGAAATTATTATTTCATCTTGGATAAAACTACACAAGAAGGCAAAAACATAAAGTTAATTAGTAGGTAGGTACTGAAGTATCATTTAAAATTTTAAAATAAACAAGTTTAAAATTGTCTTTTTTTTTGTTGCAGGCATACTTCGGAGCAAGCCTCGCGAGCTTCTTCTCAACAAAAGACGAAGATTCCTTGTATGACTTATCTGTTGCCGACATACTCGCGTTAGTGATAATGGCAGCCCAATTCCTCCTCTTTGTATCTGCTATCTTGTTCTTAATTGGAGTTTGCTTTGTAAGATATCAAATATCTTTATCTTAGATAATACCTACTTAAATGAAATTTGTGATGTATTTTGAAGGGACCGAGTATGGTTATAGGCCCCGGTAGGTGGTACTGATGTCGAGATACCTACTTCAAGGAAATGGCTAAATTGTAAAAAAAATAAAACGCCGTCATAACAAAAGCTATCCAATATAATCAGAATTTATTAAAGGCATACGATACCTAATTGGACATTGCGAATACCTGATATCGAAAAATACCTGTTGCCTAAAACACAAAAATGGGCAGCACAACGTCTGTGCACTAGCTGTGCCCGTACAGCCTTGACTTTTCTACTTTTTATACGCTAACCACAATAATATTATTTGTGTGAGTGACTATCAATAGATATAATTACATCTCTCAACATTTCAGGATGCAGAATGGACTGTGACACTTTTCTTGTGGGCGCTTGTGTTAAATATTGTGATAAGCTTTTGTTGTTTTATTGCAATGCTTATTGCATCTGCCGTAGACACCGGAATTGAAGAATTCCCTTTACTTAATCTCATACCTGGTTTGGGTTTCATTCGTAAGTAATAATTTTTTTTTCGCAGGTACCTACATTTTAGAATACGTAACATTGCAATTTAAATCCATCTTAGTCGCTATAGATCAAAATTATCATCAACACATCACACCAACGGCATCATCAATCAGACATTTTCGTCACTCTTGAGATCTTCCACGGACATACCTATAAACTATGGAGAATCTTAACCTCATACGTGCCCGCATTATTCTGAAAAGTACCTACCTACCTACATACAAAACGAGTCAAACTCTTCGCGTATTAATAAATAAGATGTTAGGCATAATAAGTTTTTATTACCTATGTCAAGTTAGGAAAACCGCCATAACTATAGGTAATAATAACCTACATACTATTTTTTTTTTCAGTGTGGATTTACTTCATCGTAGTAGTAGCCAGCTATGAAGAAGAAATGGAGTAGATGACACAATTTTGATAAATTTTGAAAACTCGTTCAGTATTACCAAGACCAAATCATAATGTTAATGTAATTTATTTTAGTATTTTTTTAGTATTTCTTACGTGCGTTTAGATGGCCTTTTACCTACATAAAAATATTGTTTGTAATTTTTATCTTTCTACTATATATTTCAGTGTGGGTTTACTTCATCATAGTCGTATCCAGCTATGAAGGGGAAATGGAGTAGATGACACAATTTTGATAAATTTTGAAAACTCATTCGGTATTAACGGGACGAAATCGAAAGGAATCAAATCAAAGGCGGGTCACAGTATATTATTAACATTAAATAATGGATAACAAATAAATAAGAGCATTTTTTTTATTTGTTTGAATTTCATGATGTCCTATAGTATAATCTTAGAAACTGGCTGGCATTCACTTATAGCCTTAACCAATAGACCTATAGGCATGAAATTTGGAGGAGCGGAACTAAGGGCGGATTTTTGGAAATTCATCCTCTAAGAAGGTGAAATGGGGATCGTATTTTAAATACTTCACCAATTCTAAATATAGCAATGTAAAAATTGGTATTTAGGTAATGAACCAAGAAACAGTTACGAATTTTAGAACTTTTGGAAACTTACCTAACCCCTTAGGGAGTGAAATAAAGCTTGATTTTTTTTATAAACGTGCACTCAATTTTAAAGCAAGCACTTTGTTATAATTATTGGGTTTTACTAACACCTATTAATAACAGACCTTAGGTTAGGTACTAACCAACTAACGAACCCCCCTATGATCCCGTTCGAGGTTTGTCACGATATCCATGGGCAGCAAGGGATGGTGGCACCGCAAACTCGTTTGCTATTATAATACCGAAAAACAGTTTACGGCGAATAAACACACGGTAGGTATACAACGGGTATTCTCGCGTCTGTAAAACATAAAAAACGAATACCTACCTAACTATGATCATGGATGGAAAATGTTAATTAAGGGGTCCCATAGAAAGAGCCCGCCCTCGTTCATTAAGCCAGAATCCTCGCATCAGCATAAATGTCACTCGGTGTAGAGGTTTTAATTATCGCATCCCAACCCGACCCACCGCGTCGATCTCCTCGTAAAAGGATTACATCATTTGAATAAAACAAAACTTTGTGCACCCTAGTCTATTGCCTTTCAAGAGGAAGAACACGAAATTTATATCTCTGTGCAATTTACTTTGCATATCTACAACCGACATCTATTATCTTGGTATTAAGTAGTTATACAAAATTGCGAATAGAGACTATGAGAACTGAAACTGAGAATCACACGAAAAGCTCGCGCGACGTGTGTAAACTTCTAATTTTATTACGAAGTCCCAACACAATAAGACGATCCTTCTTAAATTTTCTCTCGGCCTATCCATAAATCTAGTTATAAACCTATCTAAAATCCTCCAAGCGCAGGCGACATCAAAAGAAAAAGTTCAACGAAAATTGAGCCTGAACGTGTAGGAATATTAGAAATTTTCTTCAGAAATACCACCGTCACGTCTGCGTCCCCGGCGGGGACGTAAAAAGAAAAGTGTATAAAAGCAAAAAGAATGTATAAAAGTATAAAGAAAGTCACTTCCCTGAGATAGCACGGTCCCACGGACCGACACCGTTGGCTTTTATTACTCGCATCGGGCACGTGACGTGCACAGCGATCTTCGGAATGCTCTTAGCTTGAGAAGTAAGTACCTACATAACTATATGTCAATTGTCCCAATCCTTTTAGAATTTAGACCTTCAAATATCGTACGATAGAGGTTACAATTTCTCAATTAGAATTATAGAGAAGTACCTACCTATTCATTAATCGTTGCAGAAAATTACCTGATTAACCTTTTGAGTTTCTAGCTTGAGTTGAGTTACTAAAAAAGATAAAAGAGAAAAGCGTAGCTTTCTAGTATAGGTAGATAATTAACTTAGTAATTATAAGTAGGACCCTACAATTAGAGGCAAACCAATATTTCCCTGTCCAGACAGATACCTATGGTTTCAATATTTTATGGGCAGAAATAATGAATATAAATGTAGCATTCGTCTTTGTTGGTGTTCAGTAGACATGGACGCGTCTGCTCCACCGGGGGGATATTTTTAAAGCGAGGGCGACGAACTGATCGACATCCTCTTGTTTTACTATAGGTACCTACTTTATACAGGTAGATATAGCGTTTCAACCGGAATCGATTGGAAACAAATGCTTTTAGAAGAACAATTTCTCGGATAGTAATAAAAATGTATTTTAATTTAAAATGTAGCTAATCAAAAATGTGCTTTTGGAATGGGAAAAAAGGGAAAATTGGGGTAATTTAATTTTTCTCGCATTTTTGGTAAATTAACTATGTATGTTATGGTTTGACTATCAGATGATATTTTTAATGCTAGTTGGACTGTAAGGGACAGTGGTGAATATGGGCCCCAATAAGGATATCTATATTTTCATAGGTTCTTGTAATAAGTTGATGGGCACTGTTCCACAGATTAGAAAATAGTTCTGTACTACTACAAAGATAATATACCTACCTACCTGCTACTCGTGGTATTGCACATGTTTTTAAATGATAATAGATCGTTTTATATAGTATTTTACGTCTCATGTGTTTAAGGTGTTTTGGTTGCAATGTTAAGAGTCAGAAAATAAAATGTGCACGCTTCCTTATATTAAATGTCGTATCTTCATCATATCTTTATCATAAATTACCTAATATTACGAGTACCTGCATAAGAAAAAATAAGATCGACAATAACTTTTTGATACTCTCAAAATATATGAGTATTTATCAGAAATTAACGGTACTGCGAATAAAATATATAAGTAGTGACAATTTAATCACAAAGAATTTAGCGCACTTTTAAAGCTAAAAACCTGTTTTGTGCCTACTTGCAAGAAAGAAATAAGTGTAGTCGTTTTGAAAGTACTTTTATTGCGACATATTTTAGCTTTTTATGTTACTTACGTATTTTTAAGGAACTTAGGTAATATTTTATTCAGACACGAAAAATAAATAACGGATTATCATAAGATAATTATAATATTAAGTATTAACCTACCTCTATAGGTAGGACTTTCTCTAATCATATAGTTCAGAATAACTGAATATTATCTACTTATTATATTGCAATACTATTTGTAGAATGTAGAGTTATAGAATGCTTATTTGTGAAGGTAGGTATTTCATTTGTTTAAATTCTTGGTACCTACCTAAAATTACTTTTCAGAAATTAATTAGCAATTCATCTACATACTACAGTATGCCAAGTTTCAGCTTAAATTAAAATATATCAAGTTAAAAGAAAATAGCAACAAGAACATAAAATTTCATTTTACCGTCGGGAAAATGCCGTCGGGAAATTGCACAACTTTCCGACGGCTGGCGGCTAACCTACCTAATCTTACGATAAAATTTAATTAGGAAGTTTGACGGAAGTTGCATTTTATAGATTAGGTACTAGAAGACCTGGCAGACGCTTTTCTGTAAATTTTTTTTTTCAATTTCGATTGGATTGATTCCTTACTTTTCGTCATAAGGTACCTAGGTACAGACTTAGGTAGGTACCTAAGTACTCATGATTTTGTGAAATTACTTTTATTAAATTCCTGAATGGGAATAAGAAGAGCCAAATTGTCGTAAAAAATATAATTTTCCATGTTTGCCTACGAAGTAGGTAAGCAATTTAAAAATACACACATTTAAAAATACACACATCTTCAATACCTATTGATGAAAGGAAACCTAGACATCTCACTGACATAATATTTTTTTGAAGTCGGTAGGTAGGTACCTACCTACTTGTAGTTTATACCTATCTTCTACACATAATTTGCATCAGTTTATTCTACGAACCTTCAAATCTCTCACAGCGCATGCGCGACAATGATGGCTGCCGATCGATACACAATGCCACCCTGTCCTATCTCCCCAACGAGATCCCGCATATTTTAAGGAAAATTAGGCTCTACAACCCGAGCGCATGATCTAAATTCGCAAAACACAATATCTTACTGATATCTTCTACTGATTTGTATCCGACGGATGCCTACTTATTTACCTACGGTACCTAGTGAGTATAGACCTACTTGTGTAGAAGTAAAATTTTGTGTTGAATCATAGATAGTATCATCATAGGTACCTATAAGATTTACACACACTGACTACAATTTAATCCAAATATTTTCCTAAAAACATCGGTAATCCAAATATCTCTCTCTGTTCGCATCGGCGATGCCTTTAATGTTAATTACGAGTAGGTAAGTATGTGAATGCGTGATGAGCACATCAATTTATTTTTGTCATGATTAGTCGGCTTCTTACGACTTACCTAATTAACCTGTCCACGGTCATCTTTATAAAAAATAGTACCTATCACAAATCTTAATTTAAATATTAGGTAGGTTAGGTAGGTAGGTACACACGATTAGGTATAATTGAGTTGGCAAGTAAATAGTAGGAAAGGGTTTTTGATTCTTATTGTGACATTGCCTATCACTTACATAATTGCCAACCTAGGTAGGTATACTTACCTACTTAATATTGGTTTCAAAAAGACAGCCAATAAAAGATGGTTGAATTCATATTTAGACATTAAGCTACTTAGATATCTACCTACCTAGCTCCCTATGGCAGCATTCTCATAGATTACATACTTGTTTACGACAGGGCCCTATAGGTAGAGGTAGGTGCCTATATGGTAGGTAAGTATAATTTAGTAAAGTCTAACAGGAACCTCATCAGTCAATAAGTACCGTGCCTACATTAAAGATTTTGAAAGATAGGTAGGTACCTACTTACTTTCTACAAAACGTGTCCCTTTCTCTACGGTACTCCCTCTAGCGGTTAATTTTAGAGTTATCTACCTAATACCGGTATTCAAGAGCGTTGAGGCATTGATCATAAAATAAATTGTAGGTATTAGAATTTATTATTTATTCTTGAGTTTTTTTTTTACTCAATAGGTAATAGATATTAAAAAAAATGGGAATTTTATTCCTACAGCATATTTTATTTCTCTACTTATAATGAGAACTAGCAGCCATAGCCATTTTTTTATTTCATAATATAACAAACCAAAAGTGTTCACCTATTTTAACCCAAAATACTGAGACCGCGCAGGTGTGGTGAAATTATAAACATTTTTTGTTTAAAATCACTGGGGAACTCTATGTAGAGTCAACACTTAATAAGTACAGCGCCATCTATGTGACAATCTCTGAACTTCTTACACTGCGACCTATTCTTAAGGTACGTATTCCTAGCGACATCTGCTATCATAAAAATAAACTTTTATTAATGTTAGTCTAGTCTGCAGATCCTATTCTGTGAAGTAATAAAAAGAAGCTTTTTCGTTAGGGTCCATTCGAAGTGTTTTCTCACTGATTTAATAGATGGCTCTTATTTGTTATGTATAAAGATTTTAACATCATAATAATTATTATTCAACGTAGGAACTAATTTTATTATTTAAAGCAATTTTCTTAATAATTAGTTTTTATTTTTAAGTACTAACTTAAAATTTTTGGGATTTGAATGAATTTGAATTTGGGATTAGAAAAGTACCTTACCTACCTAGGTAGATATTAGATAGTAGGTACCTAGGTACAGGTAGTATAGATAAGATATAGATTGATATTAGGGTATTACTTAGGTATGTACCTAAATTATTATAGGTATGTATGTACCTATATAACTTCCCTGCATTTACATTAAATAAATTAAATTTCCTATCTCTACATTTTACTACGTGTATCGAAAATATAAAAAATGTTTGTTAGGTAATTAAAAAATATATTTAATACTATTGTTCATAAGCATAAGGTAGGTACCTAAATGAAAGAGATAGTCGTTGCGCTTGCTGTCTCTGTCACACAGCCAAGAATGCGGTTGAAGTTCTTCGCGGTTGGGCATCCTTCCGAGCTTTCAAAGATGGAAAGTAATACCTGAGATACTATTGGTGGAATTTGACGCCATTTGTAAAGGGCCGAGCTAAATAATAGGCCACGCCCACCGCCCGGTGCGGACCCGCCTACGCTTCTGCCATCTTTGATAATATCCGTAAGGCGGGATTTCGGAACAGATGAGCAGAGACAGAGTAAATGGAAAATCTACATTTAAAATGAGTTTCAGTTTTATAACGTTCTAAGAAAGTTAAGAAATTACGGATATGTTCTTATCTTATTTTTCATAATGTTTCGGTTGGGGAATAAAGGTAACCAACGTTGCGAATTATAGGTAGATACAGATACCTAGGTACTTACTTAGGTACCTACCTAGCTACCTAACCTACCTGCCTACCTACCTATCGAAAAGTCAATGATAGGTGTCATAACAGCAGTCAACTAGATAGGCTATAGGTACCTAATATAGGTATAAAAATTGAATATAGGTACGGTGAGTTTAGGTACGTAGGTACCTACCTATATTACGAGGAGAATGCTAAAATGATTTCCTGGTCATTTGAAAGAGAATAATGATTCGTAGATACGTTCTACAATAGATAGGTACCTTAGTTTTAATAGGTAGGACCTATGAGATGTTATTTAATAGATATCTACCTATACTTACCTACTTACCTATCTCCATTAAGGAGAGACATAGGTACCTACCTACAAACAAAAATACAAAACAAAACACTTACCTACCTACTTTGGTTGCAGTTAGGTAGTTAGTAGTACCTAGGTACCAAGTTATTACCTATTCGTTATTTCTCTTGACGGAAACTACCTACATCATAAGTAATTACTATTAGGTAGATATCTACCTACCTAATAATTATCAAAGTAGGTAGGTACTCACAGTCCAAATACCTACATGGTTAGATAGTATTCCTTAAATTGTGATAAATACCGTTGCAGAATTTATAAATTGTCTTGTACAATGACATAGGTAGGACCTACGGATGAATAGGTAGGTAGGTAGGTAACTTTTTTACAACCACTCTTCAAGACTAAACCGCCGTCATCTAGTTACCAATCAACCTAATAATATTTTGAAAAAGTAGTGAAGACGAATGTTAAATTACTGTGCAAAGAAAACAACAGTGGTAGGTACAGACAACAAAGCAAACGTTGACTGCAAACCACATAGAACTATCGAAAGATAACTACGCCGTCGGCGCGTCGACGCTTAGCTCGAAGTAACCGCACACAGCGATTACTCTTACTCGACTCCAACAACTAGGGCTGCCAAAACTAAATGCTGACAAAATAAATAATCCAAATATTGATAATGGTTCAACTTTGCACACATTTTTAAGAATACTAACAGGACGTAGATAGATAATTACTTAGGTAGGTACTTACCTACTTAGGTAGTAGATATAGTTTGAGAATTGACATAGTTAAAGATT
The DNA here is from genome assembly GCA_001278395.1 of Lerema accius. Classification (NCBI taxonomy): domain Eukaryota; kingdom Metazoa; phylum Arthropoda; class Insecta; order Lepidoptera; family Hesperiidae; genus Lerema; species Lerema accius. The sequence goes on from LGAG01000003.1 coordinate 2,322,282, forward strand.
ACTTAAGTACCTAGGTAGGTACCTACAGATAAGTAATTTTATATATTTGGTGTAGGTAATAGGTACCTAGGTAAATGTAATGAATATACCTACTTAATTTGGGAATAAAAACAAAACTCGCACTACCTACCTACCTTAACAGACTCGATATAGGTAGGTACCTACACTTTGTTGTCAGACAGTTGACGTTGACTAAATAATAACTCTATTTCATTCAATTTTATTGAATTATTATATTATTGA
>LGAG01000003.1:2333081-2350134 GCA_001278395.1 Lerema accius
CTCGGCACTCGTATTGCTTCACGAAGCGCGCGCCGCTTCAGACACAGGCCTCCCTCGCGAATCTCATTCGGAGATCTATTTACTATTTACGCTGATAGGGTATTTGGTATTTGTCTGCGTACGTATACGCATAGGTATCTATAGGTACGGTTTGTGTCAGGTTTTGGTAATTGATTTGTGTGTCGAAATAGGAAATGAATGATTTTCTTATGACGTAATATTTCTGAAGATGTGGTCTTTTTTGTAGGAATAAAATATATAGTTTGGTAATTGTTTAAACAGGCACGAGTTGATGGTTTTTGTTACTAATTTATACTTACAAGTAAATTATATTTGAGTAGATAGGTACCTAGTTATAGTTGACCTTTATTGAGATACCTACTACCTAGATTTTTTGCCATTTTTAAAGGATGTATGAGTTTTTGTAGGAAATAATAATTTTCTGTACTCAAATCTTAATGGCTAGATTTTCAGGCAGTTACCTACCTATCTAGTTACCTACATAGTAGGGTGAATACATACCTATGCACATTTTCTGCATATGGTAGTATAAAGCAGATACAGAAGATAGGTACCTAATATTAGATAGGTATGTATAGGTAGGTGTACCTAACCTGAATTAAAAGTACATTTTAGCATTAATTGACTTCACCAGCTTCTAGAGAACAGAAAATTTCTTCAAAGAAAAAATACTCAACTTATTTATTCAGTTACGCGTGTTTAAACAGAGGCAGCTAAATATAACTGTTTAGTTTAATGCCGTTACTTATATTATGTGTTTACACTCGCTAGTGCGTAGGTAGGTACCTACTGCCGTGCTCAGTGCAGTCTACAGTAATTAAATTATCTGATAACACTTTATGTGAGACAGATAAGCCTCTTAAGTGGATAGATAACTAAGTTATTTTTTGCCTATTTATATCGTTAGATAGATTTATAGTCTGGCTGGTTATAATTTCAGTAACAACTTTAATCTAAATTTAGTTATGCACATCCTTGACTATCTTGAAAGTGTTTTTACAGACATTCCTACTATTGATGTAGTTAGACTTTTCATGAAAGTCTTGGCGACTTTTTCAACATTGTAGAGTGTACAAAATTAAGGCTTGTACCTACCTAGAGTTAGCATTATTAGCACGTGAAACTTAGCAACATATTTTATGTGACATGTATGAATTATATGATATTTCAATTGTACCTAGGTACACCATATTATTATCTAGGCAAAATTGACCCTAGTAGTGTTTGCAATTGTACACTACCATACCTATAGATACCAATCGTAACCTAAACATTAATGAGTGCTATGAGCTTTTTCGAGCTAACTGTTTAAACATGTTACTAAGATAAGATTGAAAGACCACAGTTTTCAAAAAAAAGTCCTACCAACATGAAGCTTTCATAATAATTCAGTCATTACAAAAACCATTCCGCCCGTCCGTCGCTTCAAGCCGTCCCTTCAAAGAGTCTGGAATGTTGATTTGAATTCTTCAAAGGCAGTGGCCGCGTCAATTTATAATGTATAATTGCAATTTACTTTATAAACCATTGTTATCTCGCATCTCACCAATCTAAGGTGTTGTTTAAACAGTTTTAATGACGAGCTTTTGTTTTAATGACTCGACGACCGAGCCACCGTTCTGATAATTATTTTATAGACACAACTAGCTGGATTGTTTTAGGGCGCTATAGTTAGGTACCTAATTGATATAATCTCTGCATTGAATGAAACGATCTGAAAATGTTAGGGAAGATAAATAAGCCACAATTTCGTTAAGTAGACCATGATAGCTACTGTTTTTTTTGTTAATTACCTACCTGCTTAAGACCTACTATAGATAATTTTATTACCTATCCTTCTTTACCTATCTGAATAAGTTATCGAAGTGGATTACATTTATGTTTTTGTTATAAACAAACCTAAATGAAAACATTTTTTAATGACAAAATACTTGTAGGTACACAACTTAAACTCGTACGAATAATCGTATTTAAGAAACGTCCGAAAAACTTGAATCTCATATTATATTTGTAGTTAAAATCGCATGCGCAGTCCGGCGTAAGACACATAGAATTACTCAAAGTGTGTTTAAGGTAACAACACTTAACCATACGTAGGTGTTACTGGTTTACTAGACGCACTTGCCGCTAGTCTGTAGATACTCTGTAGGTTCGCTACACGCCACATTCCAAACTGTATTGACTCGCGCGCTCCGCCATAGTCACTTGTGATGCGCCCGCGCCGCTACGCCGCCGACCTGGTACAGACAACAAAACAATTTTTTATATTTTACTACCACAAACATATCAAAGAATATAAACAATTTTGTCTGTTAGTATTTTATATACACAATAACTGTTTAAAAACCCTATGTATAGATAGGTATGATTCAACGTGTTATATTTGATCGGAATAGAAATTGGCTGTCTACATCGAAATTCCTCGGATTGGCTGAACACTGTCTATACAAGTGTGGATCTATATATTTTCATGTTAGCTAAACTTAATCAACGAACTCAACGTGGTCAAGAAGTGTATTTTGTAACTAATCAGTCTAGATTATCATTGTCTTCTGTAATGTTTGTATTTATTCTTCCAAGAAGCTCCTTCTGACTCTATAGCCTCCTCTCTTGTTTAGTAGAGTACACCACGAGTAGGTAGGGGATGTTAGCTTAGTTCGTTATTTAAGGGATTCTCCCACTACATCACTTCATACTCAAATACCTACACATCGGCTGGGGCTCTATCTAAAGGGTTCTATTATTCCAAACACTGAAGTGCTTATAATCTTACCTGATAGTAAGAAAGTTAAAAGCTGTTTATGACATCAGTACAGCTCAGTATGGTGTTGCGCAGAATGGCGGTATTTGCGCATAGCGCGCTAATTGCTGACGACTCTCGTGGCTTGCGCTGTGTAAATCGATGCACTCCGCTGCATAATCCACTTTGAATATAATGTTATATCATAAAATAATATAAGAAGCAGGAAGCAGAAGCATGGGCGACGCAAGCCAATCACAAGAGAACAGGAACTGATTGCTTAGGAGATGTAGGACTGAAAAAAGTTATAGGTAGGTTTGTCTTCAAATAACGTGTGCACAAATGTTTACCAAGGTATTAGGGACTTACCATATATCTACAGGGTGTCCCAGAACTTAACGTCAAACCGAAACCGTGTGATAGAAAAGGTAACAATCATGAGAAAAATGAGAAAAATTTCTACCCATGTATTTTGAAAATTATGGACATTTTGAAAAAAGATAATTTTAGTCATACTGCAAACATTTTTCGGTTACTTTGGTTAATCTACTACCTAATTGGTAGATAAATCTCTAGGTTGAACGCTACCCCTGGGTGTGCCCCTTCTTAATACTAATGAATAGATGCAATGTGACGACTGCGTTGAAAACAATATTAAGTAACTATCTAGAGTCATTAAAACTATAGACGAATAAATGATAATTATGGCCATGTAGCCTCAAACACTAAACTCAATTATCTGTCCGAGAAAAGCGCGAAAATGACAATCAATGAAAATAATATTTGGTAGACACACTATTTTAACTATGCTAAACGATTACACGACTGTGGAAAATATAACTAGGTAATTGCCTTTACCTACAATAGGTCACCTGTACCAAAAATCATTATAAACTGCGTACCTATATAGAGGCATAACTAAAAGTCTGTATGTGTATGGTGTATACCTACTCTATAGCAATAAATATAACATCTTACGAATCTCATTTCAATGGATAATGTCAGTCCCTATCCTGAGTAATCCCGAGTGAAGTGGATTGTTTTCCTTGGGTCCCCGATTGGATTTATTTCGAGTTTTACGGCGTCTCGCATCCCTGTCGTAAACTTTATGCCGAGTCCGACCAGCTACCGCTCTCAAACTCGCTATATCCATTTGTAATTTAGTTTTTGGCTGTTTTAAATGATTAAATTAATGCTGTGCCCGTAACAGCTGTCTCGCATGCAAGAAGGAGCCATATTACCTAATGTTATTCTATTGCTCTGAGTACAAAGAGTAGATATAAATATTTTCATTTATGATTTCATCAATTTCATTGCCTGATGGAGATAGAGTGAGCTTATTTTTTTCAATTTAATAATCACTTTTTGGGTAAGAAATTTAATATTGTCTCGAGTAAACCTTAGCATAGTTTTACCTAATTAATTTATTTAAGACTTCAAAAAGTCACCAATATCTACAATCACTACACGTTTAGGTACTTGGCTTAAAAAATCTTCTACCTATTTAATGACGAAATGTTAAACAATCATTTCCACGAAAAACATCTACCTACTTATCTGCGATAAAATCATTGATACGAACTAATATTTTATAAATCGAATCCTGCACCTCTTGAAACCGATTTAAACATGAGTTGTATTTCAAAGAATCGAGAAACAAAGTGTAATATTAGTCTTAGCACCCAATTGGACACATCAAACACAAGGCTGTGTCAATAGAGATCAATAAACAAACAGAACGCGCCGAAAGCCGCCGAAAGCTGCCAAAAGGGTTGTTATTAAAAAAAAAAGGTCAATTCAGTAGTCGCACTACAAAAACCTCTTTTGCATGCCGTAACGTAAATATTGATTTCTACAATAGCGCGAAGGAAGCGTGACCGTCTACACAATATGTCTGCAGTTGGCTTTCACTTTCAATTTTTTTCCACATTTTAGGAAACCCTTCCATAAATGAGCTACTGTTGGCGATGCTCATTTGCATAACAGTGTACAAAACAATAAAACACGCGTTTATTTGAACGCGAAAAGTGAAAACAGGGTTCAAGGTGAATGCTTATGTTATTGGTCAGTCAGTGGTGTGGTTTCTGTTGCTTTGCACGTTTCGTTAGTTAGTTGATAGAATATTATTAATATTCGGCAGGAATATACCTAAAATAGAGTCAGTGACGTTACGAAGACCTCGCAGATATAGGGGAATGTCCCCTCATCAAATAAAGAAGAAGAAGGTTTGGGTGTCATTATTACCTATTACATTAAAATAATTAATTCTAAATATATTAATGATCATGTATGTGTACAGCTTTAGGTACCTACCTTATTCGAATGAAAAGTTAACCAACATCGAAAGTGGTTTGTAATATGAAAGTTGACGCTGACCACTGACCACGTTTCATGAGAGCTTACATGCTTTTAAACGTGAAGCATAAGCTTAATTCCGATCAACTTATAGCAATCGTTGTCTTGTGGGAATCCAAAGAGCTTAATTATTTTCGAAGGGATATTTATAGATGATAGATTACCACTGCAGTGATTCTAATTGTAGTAGTGTCGTAAATAACGTTAAAAAACCTGCGTTTTTCTCGAGCTATTTTGTAGGCCAGAAAAAGATTGCTGTTATATATTTCAGATAAACAGACAGCAAGGTTTCGCAAGTAAGGCAAGGATAAAATTTGTTCACTCTAGCCGTATCTTACTAAGTTACAACCTATTAGCTCGTTTATTAAACCTTTTAGTCAGTTAACACAACATAACTAACTATAGCTAACAATAAATCTATCAGCTGATCGCGGCAATCTGGTATTTTATGACATCGCCACAAAATATCACAAATTAGTCAAACGTTAACTCGGAATGAATTACTCGTGGGTGCAATAAACGCTGCCTGGATCATCTTACTGCAGTTTGAAAGGTATTTTAAGCTATTGTTTGTATTCCAACTCTATGAAGGTGTAGTAAAGCTGGTTTTCCAATGAAACTTCGTTGAGACATATGCTGTTTTATAGTTTTCGGTCGCGGGTGGTGAGGACCTGTTAATAATTCGGGTACACACAGCATGTTTGCACGTTTTGTTACATCATTTTGAGCTGGCTTAACGAACTCGCGCTCCAATATTTAGTGTGTATGAAGCTTTAACACTGATATTTACTATCAAATATTTGTTTATTGCTCATGTTTGAGTCGCCGAAGCCGTTACACCTCGAAATATCAATGCTATAGTTTTATCGTCTTAACTTGATGAATTTTTATTTTGTCATTTTGGCGGAACTCGGAACAATTGAAAGAAAATTCTACACAATTACTAATTGATGAACAAAATCAAAAAACAAAACAATTTGAAAAATAGATTCGCAAAGGTAAACCACCATCTAATTAGGAACTAGGTACATAGGCTAGGTACCTACCGCTCCTATTGAATTTAGCGGAAACTGAAGTTTAATAACGGACCTTATCGTAATATAATATAGTAACAATAATACCTAGAGTTTGATAAAATAATGGATAACAGATAAAATAAATATATTGTATTAATAATTATAATGTACCTACCTATTCATATCTATATTATCACACTGTGAGAGGAGACCCGAACTCAGTAGCGCGACAGTTATGGGTTGCTGATGATAATAATAATGATGATGATGATTGTATTTGAACAAAAATCAACCTATCAATTATTTTACAGTGTACTTAAGGTTTGATTAAAAGCAACAAAGTTCGTTAATCCCCAATTAAAAATGAACGGTTCATACAACAGAATTAGGGCAACGGCCTTAATTTGGGCCATAAAGCGATTTTAAAATTCAACGTCAGCTGTTAAATTCAGGCTTGGCCAGTGGAATAATAGATGCGGTTTGGTTTATTGACGCCTCATATAACTCAGTCGAGCTCACTAATACTCAGTTCTGTTAGTTCAGTATGGAACACTAAAGAGTGTAGACATCGTGAAACTTAAATAACATTCAAAATATAATCTTGATTGGTAAAATGTGATTGTAAAGTGATTCGTGTACGTAGGTGCTGTTTTAAGAAGATTGGATTTAAGGGTATGCTACACAATTTTATCTACGTAGGTACTAAATTCTCCCTCGATAGTAGGCACAAAGTTAGGTATACTATGAAGTAAGTAAATAATTACAAGATCTAAATTGTTTTTAGGTAACTAAATAAATTAACTAACTAAAATTTAACTGTCCATTTTAAAAAGGCTGTTTTTAATGAAACAATTGCTCCCTGAAGAAATAACGTATCTCTTTGGGAACTTTCTTTCCGTGGAACACTTTAAAATCCAGAAAATAGGTAGGTACCTACTCTAGCTCTGCTAAGATTAATTAAAATATATTCAACTGTCGATGATTGAATCTCAGACATGTACCTAAAGATTCACGTCATCTCAGGGAAATAAACTAAAATCTATCCTGTTCCAATCTTGCGTGGGATCTATGTGTGTGCCAAATCTCATGATTATCTATACAAGGAATAGTGCGTGAACTGAACGTGAACAGGAAAGTGAAACTTCCAAATATCCAAACATCTTCACTAGTTCACAAACTTTCACATTTATACTAATATCAGTATAATTAGTAGGATAGGTAGTAAGTAGGTACCTAATCCATTAACCTTTTTACAAAGAGTCATGTAGGTACCTACAGGTAGAATAGGTACCAATTAATGACAGATTTTTGCTCTTATTGTAATTAGGTAAGGCTAAGTGCAAAACCTTGCTGTATGTATGTACCTACCTACCATCTTGTTTTAGCAACATTGTAGAAAAACACAAGCCCTCATTAAACTTTCTTTTTCCCATACAATGTAAGAAGTAGAGAGATATGGAAGAGTTTAATAAACGGATACCTTTATTTTAGAACATTTTAACTTCTTAAATTAATTTAATTCAATTACTTACCTTTAAAACTAACAGTTCTACTACTACTAGGTACCTACCTACTTTTAAACAATGACAGTAAAGGATTAAGCAGAGAATTTTTCAGTATCTAGTCAATTTTGTAGAACATTATCAATTTGACGTAAAAATAATAGGTAAGGGTTAATCAGTAAAATAAGTAAATACCTACCTAGGTACCTAAATATTTAATTAGGTACTTGTAACAATTATAATCGACGAATTGTTAATCCTCTTAAGGTCGGTACCAACTGATTGTAATATTACGTAATTACTTAACATTTTTTATATGGAATCTACTGACAGACATTTTTTTATTTGCTAAGAAAATCTTTGCCGCTCGTTATTTACTTGTGAATTCGTACGCGAGAACGGTGTCAGTTTTAACAGTTTTCAAAAACAGAGCAACTGTTTGTAAAATAAATACCTACTTAAGACACTCCAAACGGAAGGTACCGACAATCATTGCATTTTAATGGGAGCTTCATCTATCAAAACTTGCCTACTATAGGTATTTTTTTTAAATAGGTAATTATGACATGTCTAGCACAGACATGCATACCTACCTACTGTGAACTTAATCAAGTAGCAATTTAAATTGATATACTCAATACTTTTATTAGGTAGGTTAGTATCAATCCTTCAGAGATTTCTTTGCACAAAATTAACTTTTTGCAACTAACTTAATATCCTATAATCCTCGCGTGTAGGTATGTCTACCTACCTAAATAGTGTGGGTATCTTTTAATTTAAAATGCAAATAGATGCCTACATAACTAACGTACCTATACAAATCTACAAAAGTATTTAAATTTACATAAGTGGACCATTTTTTGCAGCACAGAATGATATTTTTCCAGTCCCAAGACTCGGATCGGAGGCGATATCTCGTTTTTAATCTGCTTGAATATTTTTAGGTCGATAAATTTGGATGTCAGGCCACATGTGTAGGTATGAAGATAAGGGCAACTCACCCCGCCTCTAAGCCAGCGTGAAATATTATCATCCTGCCCGAGACATTTATGACCAGTTTGAGATAGGTGCCGTGGAAACACGTCTAGAGCGATATACACTTATACATATATTTAAATGATAGATATATATACGGCGGAATATGTTTAAATAAATTAGGTTCCCTTTCAGATAGGTTACAAACCTGTATTTGCGGATAAATCATCTTATTAGTTTTTAAGTATTTTAACTTTGCTACATGAAAGACAAAAGGAAAAATAATCATATTCTTTAGTAAAGAAAATTTAATATTTCTACGTTTACCTAATGTATTTTTGTTAAAATTAGACGTAGATAAGAACATGTTAAGTGTAGGTATTTTCTGTACCAAGATGCAATGATTTCTGTTCTTTTTTGTCATGATTACCTATTTTGTTAGGAGGTTGAAATAAAATACGAAGTTGGATTAAACATAATATACTTACATAATTATCTATTAAAGATTCAAAGGGATGGCACCCTCGGATTCTCTTGTCAGCGAGATCATAATGATATGAAATGTGACTATTTCTCAAACATGTGTGTTTGATAAATTGTAGCCGATCATTGTTTGATCGCAGGACCTACGGGTGCATTGAATCGGCCATCATTCCACTCATAAAACTTCACTAATGTGCCGTAATACATCGTTCGCTCTATATCTTTATTAACAATTCTCTCACCATAGATTCTTTTCAAGCCATTCACAAAATTTATGTCCAAAGTTACGACATTCTTATACTTACTTTCCTTTTATCCTCAACTATTTTCTGAAAACAGTGTTTTCTTTATTCGATTTAATACGCCATATTTTCGTTAAGTGACTCCGAGGGTATGTAACATTGTTGCGAATAATAAACGAAATAAAAAGTAAAACGAGTGCGAACATAATCTTCGCTAAGGCGGTGCTTATAAATCAAAGATGTTTCTGCCTTTGCCTCGTTTGAAAGCTTTAGTGTAGGAACATATTTTATTGTAAGATTAAATAAAATTCAAGCTCAAGTTAAAATGTGCGTTATGACTTATGAAACTTATGAATATAAAAGAGGCAACATTGTAGTTTAAATTTAGTTCAGAACGCTCAGAAACCAACCAGTTTTGACACGTTCAAAATATTATTTACTGCCGTGGTATGTAAAGTTCCGTAGATATATGTAGGTAGGTCTACATTAAAAATGCTTACGAATAAGTTTTTATAGATAAAAGCTCCGACCGAAGTAAGGGCGGGGATAACTGAGATTTATCTTTTCTAAACTTCTAATATGGCGTGGGAATGAGTACCTACCTATAGATTCGCCGCTTTAAAATGGTTAAAATCATTGGCGACATGGGGTTGTCAAGTGGATTTCTTTATGATGTTGCTATATAGGGTAGAGGGTTTTCTACAACTACTAATTAATGTATTTGGAGGCAGTAGGTAGGCACCTACTTCTATGCGCCTGTCGTTTTTCGATGTTTTTTAGCCAATAAAGTGAGTTTGTCTAAGTAGGCAAGTAGATATTATTTGAATTAGGTATACCTACCTTATACCTACATTTAATAGATCCGTATAATGCAAAAAATCTTTTTTTTAAAGCTTGGACAATAGGTACCTAACTGATGCTCCTAATAAGGCTTACTTTATAAAGCTTAGGTACCTATATACCTAATATAGGTACATACTCGTACCTACCTACTTTTCCGTCGGTTTTATAAGGTAAGATTTTCAATAATACCTTTTAATTACTCCGAGTAGATATGGTAGCGAAAGCTGGACAAAATTTTATGGTGTAGGTAATTAATTGCGTCGTAAAAAATTGCATTACAGCGTGAGTAGGTAAAACAATCCCGCTCGTAAACGAAACGCAGTTCACTGCATTCACTGAATAATTACCAACAGTTTTTCGAAGCCGAAATCACTATTTCTTCTTTCTTACTTGACGTATTTTAAGGGTATTTTTTAGAAAATATTACGTATGGTTCTAGGTAGATATAGGTAGGTAGTTAGGTAGTTACTAAGGTATAGAATAGATGGTATAGGAGGCTTATTTTTGTTAAACATTATACCTACCTACTGACATTATACCTACATTTTAAAAGTTATGTAGTAGATTCACATGTTACAACGAGCTTTCTCGTATTTTTTAAACAATAATTGATATACCTAAGGTTAGTTACCTACATAATTTACCATACCGATTAACAGTACCTAACTGTTATATTACCAAAATGAAGAACTACCCGTATAACAGCAATTACCCAAGACTAGTTTTCATTGTTAGATTTGGTAAAACCACATTTTCCGGCTTAGGTTACAATTTTATAAATACAAAAAAAAATAAGTCTGTTCAAGAACCTTAAGTGAAAACACTAGCCGAATTTGGCAGCCCAATATTATTTTATGGCAAATAATTCATTTAATTTTATAAACGGAACTGCAGTACGTTGTAATACGGGCCAAGCATTCGTCGAGTCGATCCCACGACCGCTATTCTACTCATTGCAGTCATAAACTCATTAAGTCACATAACCGGCCAATCGAGCTTTCCAATCATGAAATTAAAATTGCGTCCCCTTTATAGCGAGCGGTTACGAGCTGCGAAAAAAGGGGGCATAAATAAAAAAGGGGGTATAAATAACACACCTTCAGATGCACGCAAAGTGAACCTCAGGATATACGCAGTCGTAAATTATACGCTTATAGCCCTGCGAGCGATTAATACCATTCATTAAGGAAAAATGTATCCTTTAAAGGTTTTTCGTATCGATCGTTCGCGGTTTTAAACTGTTTCGAGGATACACGACTATAAATCATGGCCGGTAAGTCGTGTGTTATCCGTTACTTTAAATTTACGCGCTGGCCGCTGCGCTGGACAGATTTCAGATGAGAGTTACCTACCTAAATGTTAAGTAGGTACCTATTTTAGCAACAGACATTGCATTTTTTAATATTTGACTCGGTTTTTAGTTAAATTATAAATACTTAATACAAGTTTTGTAGGGAATTTACAAAAACAGATTAAAGACTGCAGCGGCCGACATTATCATATTGAACCCATTTTTCTTTTTCCTTTTTATTGTGAATCTAATAGACATTTATTTCCATTAATATCTTTTCCAAATTTCATTTGAAAAATTTCTGAAGTTAACTATCGTTATTCTCTCATTAGTTAAAAGAAAAAATAAAGTGTTTTGTGGTAGGTAACATGGACATTGTAATTGTTTCCCAACCTCAAATACGATGGAATTCTTTAGAGTCGTGGGTAGCCACAGACTTTTAATCATAACAAGAAATTGCTTCACAGTGGCACTAGTAACTTCACATAAAAACTGAATTCTTTACAATACGTAGGTACCTACCTATTTCCAAGCTTCATCAAAACTAGCCACTTAGTTTAACCATGTGTTATAGTTTTCTTGTTTTTCTATTCATAAATTAAACTCTACCTAAATTTTTTTTAATGTAGGTACCTATGAAAAAAAAAAGAATTGTTCCTCCTTAAATAATTTAAATATAGAATGCCTAAGCTTTTTAAAATTGTGTAGTCGTCTTTGTCTTCGTTTCGGCGTGGCTTCTAATATCTACAGCTGTGGGTAGATTGCGAGTAGAGACAGATGTAGGCCTTCCCGTTTACGAAGGGAGGTCCCGGGCCGATCGATGGAGCTGTTGCTACGGTGCTACTCGAAGAAGTAGGAAAGTTTTTACCCGAATACGGTGGAGAATGATTTTGAACGGTTTGTAGGTGTATTTATGTATTAATGTCGAACTCTTGACTTCTGAATTACCTACATACTCGACAAATAAGGTATGAATGAAATACCTACAATTACGTAGGTACTTACAAGATAAACAAATGTACGTAATACAATTGAGTGAAATAAAGAAAACAAAACTTATTTGCACTACCTATTTTAAATCAACCAACATTATTAAACTGTACTGAAAATATAATAATTATAAAATACCCGTAGGTACTTCTACTTTAAAGCTCTACTTACTGGCACTCATAATAGACCCAATTATATCCAAGCCATTTTAGAAACCAATATAGTCGAACAGTCGAAAGTGAAACTCAAAAACCGAGCGACGGTCGACGCTCGACGCGGCTGCGTAGCGTTTTTTTCGGTAGATTTACATATTTATTGGGGCACATTTTATGGAGGCACCAGAAAAAAGCTTCGCTCGTTTAATGGACGAAAAGGGTGGCTCCGTGTATATTTATTCTGTCACATCCTTTTTACGTGCAAAAGGCCGAAGCTGTGTATTTTTTTCGGCACCGACGAGCCACATTTGGCGACGCACTTTGCATAAAAATATCTGATCGTAAACTCTACGACGGACGGATCGAGAGCATGTGTGGAAGGAAAATATTAAAATCTTATCACCATAGCTTTAATGTACCTAGTCACATATGATGCGCGAATTGAGTTGTGAAAGCGAATTTTTACGTACCGAGACCATATAACTTTTCTTATAGGTAGGTAACATAGGTAAAGGTATCTATCTAGCCTTGCCGTAACCTTTTCGTTTACCCTTAGATACGCAAAAAAGGGCGTAGCGTAAAAAATATTTGACCGTTTTATTACTCTTTAGTGTTATCAATTAGTAAGTACCTAAACGTATTAGTAATTTTATTATCTAAATGAAAAGCTATTTGATTTAGCCCGATTCGCACACGGATCTTAGATCCCAATTATGAAGCGTAGGTAACATGAGAACTAATAGGGACCGGAAATTCGGCTATAACAAGTAGGTAGATAACCTTAATGTAACGAGGTTAATAATTAATATCGAAAACGAAACTGCTATAAGAAAAAAGCTCAAAGCTTTCGATAAGCTCATCGTCAACAAAAGCACGTTATACAATTTACAGATATCTACAAACGTATCTACTTAGACAGGGTAGACTTGTATGCTGCATACATTATTTATTTACAACCTTATACCTATGCAAATCGTATCCGCTATAATATTTAATTAAACACACTAACCAGTTCCAGAAACTGGGGTCGAATGGAAATTGGGGTCTCAAAGATCCCTTCATAAATTAATACTACGGAACGTAAATTATCCACTCACGTTACGATCAGCACCTTCATTTAATTCATTAAATGTTTCAAGTGCCGTTCATATATTTTGTATGAAAGATCATTTCAAAATTATTCACTAGTAATTTATGGCGGTGCAAAGGAATATCAGTTTTCTTTGGCATAATTTATGAAACGCATGTGTGATACGTGTCGCGTTTTATTGTTTTACTGCCTGGGTGGGCTAACGATGCAGGACGTTGATCTAAATTACTAAATCTTGTTTGAATTCCTGACTCATCTTTAATTGGGTAGCATTTAGGGTTTTGTATACGGCATGGTAATATTCAATTTCCCTAAAAAAAATAATTTGATTAGGTGGTTAGTACGAGTATAAGCATGCAGTGAGATAAGTGTGATAATTTTATGGAATTTGTAAATATTTTTTTGCATAATTTAATTTTGTTCTTACCTAGTCAAAGGCATGCTACTTTAGTAGTAGAATTAATTAATTTAATGGATTTAAATTTCTAAATTTTATACATCTTATTTTTTAGCTTTTATAAAAATGTAGGGTACCTTTCAAGTTGATACACTCTCGTCTCTATATTTCCCTCATACGGCCATTACCTGTTGTCCTTCACAGATATTACGAACATTTACACCGACATTATAGCGGTGTCATCCTAGGAATGCGCCACTAAATAATCTTTGATCATAAACCTTTAGTGCTCTACGAGAGTGGTTTAACGCGTAGAGATATCTGGACTTGCGTCTTACGTAGAGAACTTGTAGAGTCCTGAATTCCATTTTTAAAAGGTGTACCTACATAGTTCCGAGTTCAAATGTTTTTAATAAGCATATCACATTTCCTGCTATCGAACTAAATTAAGGCAGTTTAGGTATTCATTAGGTAAGTATCGAAATATTTATTTAACTTTTGTTGTAGGTAGGTGGTTAAAAGCGAGCCTAAAGATAAGTAAAAAAAAATCACTTTAATTAATAACTATAAATACGTAACACAATTTTAATGCAACAAAAAACTCGGATTATAGTATACAATATACCTACTAGCTTATTCAACAATAGCTCTATAGTAACCTATCCTTTCATAGTTAATCTAAACCATTTAAATTGTATGCGCCGTCATCTCAGGAATGCACTAGTAAATCATCAGACATACTAAACTAACCCTTTACTGCCTTATGCCTTAGATACGATGAGTGTTCCCGCACTAGTGATGTACAGTATGTAGTGATGTATTTTACTAACTCTCTAAATCGAATAGACATTAAAGTCCGGAAAATCTATAGAAATGGAATAAAAGGTACATATAAGGTCCGTAGTTTGAGTTATATAGGTACTTATCTAGGTATCTATATTAAAATATATTAAACAATAATAAAGTCTTTACAAAATATTTTCTTTACATTTTAATGTGGCAAAAAATATGAGAATAGAAATATTAAAATACCTATAGGTACTTATATAAAAAATAACTAATTAAACTTTAATCCAGAACCAACATCTGAAACAAAATGCATCGAATACTAATAATAACTTCGATATATTTAATCGAATCAAAGTCGATACAAACCCAGCTCTAGCCCATAAGTCGCATACGACTATATTGTGTCGTAAACTTGTAATTTCTTGAAACTAAATCCACAGACCTATCCAACACGCATTTTTATCTAAAATGCTTTTAAAGTGCTAAGATGCCCCATATCTACGACATTACGGTGAGACCCTCTATCGCGTGAGCAAGGATAGGGTTTTCCAAACAGATATATGGCCCTGATTTGTAAGCTATCTACTGTCATAAAAGTGTCTGGGCAATCGTCTCTTCAATTTATTGTTGTTATGGAATAGCGGGCCTACTATAAACATAACTGCTTCTTTCTTTCCATTATCTTGGTGTGTACGCCTCAATAAATCAAACAAAACGTTTCATGCCTTTGTAGGTATCGGATACTTTAGAAATATGCAATCGAGTCCAAGCAAAAATGATATTAAAATTAGCATAACATCATCCTTGATATCTCTTTAAATAGGACGTAATAGACCGGCCACTTAGCGAGATTAAAAATGACAAAAAGCTGGCGTTCATTAATCAGCAGATTAGATATTCGGATTATTTACGAGGGAGTCGAAAACGTACGGAATTTAATTTCATTAGGGGATTTTAGTGGCTCCATGTTGTCACCCGCTGCGCCGGAGCGGGCGATACGACGTATTTCACCCAGCTGTCATGCGCCGACCAATCAGAATGGAGAACCAACCGCGCGTTCCAACTTTAAAAATGGTGGAGATAATTTCATTGTACATTATATTGTGACAGGTCGTTATTTTGAATTTTTATCGTTTCGTGCTTTCAATATTTTGTTGAGATTCCGTCTTCAAGATTTGTTTTCTTTTTTCGTCCCTTGAGTAAGATTCCTACCTAGGTACTTTACACTTGTCGATATTTTCTCTGTTTTTTGTATGTACTTATGAGCTTACTTAAATACATAGGTAGGTTTTACTTAACTTTGCTATAAATATACCACTGACCAAATACAAAAAAAAAATGCAATCAAAACAGTAAAGATAAAAATTACCTTGTGTTCATCTGAGGCCAAAATATAATACAATTATGTCTATAATATTAAAAGGCATAAAGATTGCCATTCTATAGGTATATTTACCCGGACAAAGTCAACTACTAAAAAGTTCCATAAAACAACAATTTCAAACGGGCCATTTCGCACGGGAAAAACAGCATCTAGGGGTGGTACTCCCCGTGAGGAGGGGTCCACAGTGAAGCTTGGTTTTATGCCGCGGAATTACGACTTAGACGTTTCAAACAATAACTCTCCCCATAAATACGGACTCGATTTCTTCACGCGTCATAGCGCCGGCTCCTTCGCCCACCCGAATTTTGCTACGAACCTACGTAATGAAAAAACCGAAGCGAATTGTTTTTGTATGCCTTTTGTGATATTAAGTATTTATGTACAATGAAACGTGATTGCTATTTATGATACCTGCCAGTTGAGTTTTTCATTGGTTTGCACCTATCAGTAGGTAACCTTTATGTAGGTAGATAGGTGTACCTACTTGTTATCTATATTTTATATTTTCATTTGTGAAAACTATTGATGTTTCATATACCTACTAACTAGGTAGGTAGGTACGTAAATCATTCCGAAAAATCCTTTATAGGTACTGGACACCAACCTAAAACTACTGACGTAACGCTCATGCTATTTCCAAAGCTCTATAAAAAAGCATAAGAATTTATACTAAATCCTACTAATCCTACTAATATTATAAATGTGAAAGTTTGTAATGATGTTTGGATGTTTGGATGTTTGGATATTTGGATGTTTGGATGTTTGGATGTTTGGATGTTT
>LGAG01000003.1:2351952-2369328 GCA_001278395.1 Lerema accius
TCGGCAGACCAAGCATTTTGACTTACCAACATCAGATAGTAAAAAAAATATTTGGACTCACTTTTTTGTGCCGGAGTGTGAGTCTAGAAAGTTAGGTAGGTACCTATATGATATTTTTTGGTCTGAGACTAAAACCTACTTTTCACTGAAAATTAAAGTAGGTACACTCCCTGACAAAAATCGAGCTTCCCTCCCATCGAGTTAAAAAGCCTTAAGGAAACATTATTAACCTAACGGCTAAAATGAAAGGCGAAAAAAATGCAAGGTGGATCGATAGACTCAATTGTATCATCGTCTAGGAGTTTACCTTTACATATCAGCCATTAAGTAACACTTAATTAAGATATAGGTAGGTCAACCATTTGTGCCTCATAAATTATACATCTTAATCAAACCGTATAATCCTTATCTATCTCTTATCACAACGATAGGTAGGTACTTTTCTGATTAACTATTACGTTTTTTTTACTTGAAAATAGCTGGAATTATGGTAAAGTTGGGGAATAGCTGGAAGCAATTTCGTTTTCTTCTACTGGAAAGTTGTATGTCAAGTTACGCTGGTTATACAGTATCAGCGCTATGTAGATTGCGCACTCGCCTTGCTTTCTCCCAGATAAGGTTTTATGGCGGCCTGGAAGAAAGGATAACGTCCCCCTTTGATGTAGAGAGGGAATTGCCAGGCCGTCTTTGTACCAAGATAACGTTTGCGATGTTTTATTACTTAGGTATAGTGAATTAAATACCTATAAAATATTCTTCTATATAAATTGTAGGATTAATCCTTTACTTCTTACTTACTCTTAAAATCTTTCTGATATTATCCTGTATTCATAGATATCTATATTTAAATTCCTGACAGGCGTAGGTATTTGTATCTAATAGAAAACATTAAGCCTTTAGTATTTTTACCACATAGGTATATACCTAATTTATTATAAAAAAACAAAACACGAATAAAAAACTTATAATACAAATATCACAAACATAAACAGGAACTACTCGTAACTATAATTCATTCCGATCCTCAACTGAAAAAGCATTTATTCCAATTAATAAAACGTTTTACGCCTATTTAAAGCAACTAAGTAGTAGTAGGGAAATCACCATAAAAATAACACTTAATTTAATTCCGCAATTACGAAGTCGTTAAAGGGCGGCTGCCTGGGACCATTACTTTCCATACTGACATAGTGAGAGACGAGGCTCGTAGGTACGTTCTTGCACTTAGCTCAGCCGACAGAATCGTAAAACTATCGCAAAAACGATAAAGCAGGTAGAGCTAGTTAGTAAAAGGTTTTCATATTAACGTAGATCAGTTATTATATTTGTTAACCGTAGAGGTTGTTATTTCTATGCGTTTGTGCGATCAAATATAAAATGAATTACCTACGTAATAATACCATGACAATGTAACCCTAGATTGCAATGAATGTAATTTTTAAATACTAAACAAATATTTGCATCACAAAGATCTGATTTGCTATATGCAGTTGTGTGTTTAGTTCTAGTTATTTATTTAATAATTCGATAGTTACTTTTAGAAGAAATAGTAATTTACATACGTGAGGATGAAAAAACTAGCTGGCCTCACAGTTTCTGAAACATAACATTTGGTATTATTACCTGCTTAAAATGTCATAGCAATATACCTACTGATGTCCGTGTCATAAATTGTATACTTATTATAATGTCTCTACACCAATAAAAAAGCGTACCTACCCACTGAAATTAAAATATCTTAAAGAAATCTCCCGCAACAGTTTTTTGTTACGGTAGATACCTACGTTAAAGTTTTATAAACACAAGTAGTGAAATATTTTAGGTATATAAATAGGTATTTAACCAATAATCATAACTAAGTATAGGTACATTATTTAAAACTAAATTTACATATCAGATTAAGATAAGTAGCACAACGACTTTTTGCTCATTATTATCCACCACCCATGCTTATTACAGAGCGCGTACCATAAAAAAAAAAATAAACTTAATTTACATATACTAGGTAATTTATTCGTTTAGATTATCTAATAGGTTGGTAGTCATATCATTGGGCTCTAGCCTGCATAACTCTTAATTGTATGCTCAAACTCGTTAAGATAATGCGCGCTATTATAACTACGAGTATCTCGCTGGATTATTAAAGGCACGTGACATCCTAATAAGGTGTAATTAATATTACATTAAAGTAATAGTGCTTGCTACTGCTATTTATTACCTATGTATGTATAGTTACTATATATTTGTTGCTATAGGTAGGCATTAGACAACTACCTACATTAAGTACACATTGTAGTGAGTTACCTAAATGTGCAGCGTGTAATAAACAAAAAAAGAAATTCAAAATGGAGTTAATATCAATCAAATACCTTAGGTATCTTGTACACATTATAAGAATAAGTTACAGGACATAAAAAGTAATTTACACTTATTAAAATGTAGGTACATTATTCTCTATAAAATGTGTCTGTAATTTTTTTCCGGTAGGTATGCATTAATCTTAAATATATAAATAATAAGTATAGGTACCTACCTACCTAATAAAAATAAAATAAACATCAATGCCTTTGGTTATTTCTATATTTCATTATTCTTAGATAGTACGTGAGCTTTCTACTTCGTTTCTGTAAGAGTAAGACAGAGTTCAATAAAACCTTCGAAATATATGCCCGCACTAATGTGCGTCATACTCCCTAATGCGATCAAATAACGAAAAGTAACGGCCTCGATAACGAGGGCAATAAACTTTGTGTCGAGTTGACTCGTGGGGAATTTCACTTGAGTGCCTTTCCTAGGGTGCGCTACGATTTCACGAAAGCTTCATGCATAATTACGTGGGGAGAAATACGAAACGCAGAAAAAACGAAAACTCTCACACGTTCAAGCTTACCCACATTATTCCGAGATACAAATAAGTATCCCTATTTAAAAAATCGTAGGATATAATATGTGTTTGTTGCCGACTCCATCTTAAACGGCTGGGCCGATTTTAACTAACACTAGACGATGCCCACGCCTTCGCACGCGGAAGAGTAGATGAAAAAGATATTGAATCAATCCTTAGGGAACCTATACCTAATCGAGATAAAATCTATCCTATGTCCTATTTCTGGATGCAAATTATCCGTGTGCCAAGTTTCAGCTTAATCCGTATTTTTATAGTAAACAAAGCCTATTACCTAGGTAAAAATCTCTATTACGACTTTTAAATTAAATTAGCATAGGTACCTACCTAAATTTTGAAACTGATATTATAGGTACCTACGTACTTTCTTACATAAAAAAATATACAAATAGAGAAGAAATTTAAATATCAGATTGTAGATGCGTCCATCCATTCGTATGAATCTGTCAAAAATCGACTAAACGATTATAATCATCAAAATAATCGAGACTTAGGTACGCATACCTACACTTACAAACCACAAATAACTCGAATCAATCTGATTGCATACTTTTTGTTAGTCTAAATGATTACTTTTAAAAGCATGGCCAATGTTAGCGTGACGTCACGGCATATGTCGTGATCAACGTACGTAAGACACGAGTTGAGTTGCTGAGATACGCAAGGTTACAATTAGTTGGTACCTACGCACTATGCTGTAGTAGGGTGCATTTCACATAGGTAAACGACTACCTATACTATAAGTAGTTTAATTTTAACAATGCTACTTAATGTGAGATTCTTTCGGAAATATTATCTTTAACAGTGCTACTTAGTTATGTGAGAGTCTTTCGGTAATATTATCAACTTATAATAAATTCATTTGAAATAAGAAATTGAAACCAGAAATAATGATTTATTGTTTCTCAAGTAAACTAACAGCATCGCGAACAGTAGGGTTAGATTGGTTATAAAAATATCGTACATAATTTTTTTTTTTCTAAAAATAAGTTCAAGCATTTCCTTTGCCATTTTTCTCCTTCATGTTAATAGGAACCTATTTCGTTTCCTTCGCTTCAGTTCCGCTGTAGTTCTTCCTTCAAGGCCACTCACCATCTAGTAGACCACATATTTTAGTGTATCTGTAACAGAAAATGAATGTGATTATGAATGATGTGCTTTTAGAGCCATACCTATTAGGTAGGTAATTAAGATAAAATCGTGTCCATTGCGTGACGAGTTACGCGTATTGTAGAGTACCGTAGAGACTTATATTACTTGTTAAACTATTAAGCCTGATAGTCTATAATAGTTTTCCTCCGAAATTCATTACACAGACAGACTAATGTCGTGTTTTCTTCTGATTTTTTAAATCAACCGTTTGCTCAAAATTGAGCAACACGCGACTCACGAAATATTGCACTTTATATTTTTCCAACATGGTAATGCTCTTTGTATTAAAATAATTAAATACTCCCTTTCAACGATCTTGTGAGAAACAGAAAATAATCTTGCTACTACTTTTATCCATTTCATTCACTTAAAAAATATTTAGAAGCAAACAGAAATTTGTTTTAACATAAAACTATTATTTAATCCTAAATTGTTTTTAATTTGGTCTACCTATCTTACTTTTAAACCAAATTTTATAATAAAAAGACACTGTAAGATTGTTAAGTGTAAGATTTACATACCTACTATTTTTTGTTACAGATTTTCCCCGGAGTTAATACAAAGACGGGTTTTGTGAAAAGAGAAAACGTTTCAAGAATCCAGTAATCAATATACAGTTGGTCGCCCTTTGTTCCCGTTGGCATCAATTCGACCCGATTCAAATTCTTTCAATGTTTTGTCTCTCTCTTACAAACGGTGGATAATAAGTGCATCTCAGTCTCTCTCCAACATGGCGGATGCTGCAAGGGGAGGCGGGGGTGGTTTCCGGAGGGTGGTTAAAGCCATGAGGGGGAAGAACGAATTTAAGGGCAAAATTCTGAGGGACGTAATCAATATTTAACATTGCTCTTATGCCGACTTGAAAGTAAAGTTTTCAAATATGAAGATTGTTTTCATTGACTACATTTACCTAATGCTTTGATCATAAAATTAAATTAGATCATTCACGCTTCATATAACGGATAATTTCACAGATAATAATACTGATTTCATGAAATCAATAGGTACGTTATATGCTTCTAAAGACACTTAATTTCATTTGTTTATCGCCTAATAAAATGTTTCGCCATTTAGATATTGCAATTGTAGAAATAGTAAAAACCTGCCAATGTTATTTTTTTTAATTAACGAAACCTAGTTTATTTATGGAACTGTCGTAAAAATAATAGTTTTATTTTATTTTTAATATATACCTACCTACCTAGTAAATTTAGAATTTAGGTGTCACAAGTAGGTAATTGACCATGTAAAGTATTTCTTCTTTAGTAGGTAAGTACTAATTAGGTAGGTAGGTAGGTACTTTAATTACCTGCTGCATATAAATTTTAATTGTTTATAGAAAATAGATGTCAATAATATCTAATATCTAATAACAGGTACCTAGCAACCTATCACCAATTTGTTAATATGTCTACTCAGACCAAAAAATGTATAGACTGAGTCTACGGAACAAAAAAATGAAGTCATTATTTTTCTTTTTTTTACGATTTGACATAACCTTATGTCATAGAGCACGGCCTGTCGAGCAATATACCGGGAAACGTTATCATTTTTAACCTACGTTATGTTTTTATCTACGAAAACTCAGTCTATAATATTTTTTTATCTGTGTGTCTTTTATAAATATCTATAAAAATTAAATGTTAAAATGTAATAAAATAAATCTCTTTCTACTTGTTTCATTTTTTACTTTTCTCTACATAAGTTTGCACTTCTGTAGGTAATACACAACTCTACAATTTACTCGCATCTTTACTTCACCGCTTAGAGTTTATAGTCCCCGAAGTGTAGAGTCCGTACTGCCCCTCACATAAAGAGGTTGATTAGTGAACACTGGGGTTTAATAGCTCTTAGCTTGATTACCTGCTCTACAAATTTGTACCAGTGCCCGGGTATAGATAATAAACTAGAGTTACCTAGAAAACGAATACCTAGCTAGATATCTAGGTAGATATATATATCAGCATAGGTACCTACCTATGATAAAGAAATGTGTTTATTAACAATCTTTCAAACAGTTATATTCCTATGAAAACAGGCTTTTTAGGTCGGTAGGTACATTGATTTGAAAAAAATATTACATCATCATTAAATTATGTACCTAATCCAAATAACCATAATGCCGAACCGGCGTTCAATAGGTCCTGGGTTCGATTCCCAGCGTGTCTGACAACACCTCTACAATACAGCTAAGCTGTAGTCTAAGCTGTAGACCGGAATATTACTGATGATAATATAGATAAGACCTAAATATTGAAGCCTTGTTTAAATAAAAAAATCTTGACTCATGGATGGTACCTAATAGGTAGGTACTACCTATATTCAATACATAGGTAGACGTCGGAACTAGCAAATACTAGAATTAGTAGGTAGGTAACTTAAAATTAAAGTAGGTACAGTTTTTTCTTTATTCACTGCATACCTAGTATTTAGTGTTTATTTATTAATACCGAATCTTATTAAAACAAGAGATAAGTTTATTAGTAAGGAAGTCGAGCTAATATTCAAAGCCTATAATAAATCTAGTTACCTACGAGTACGTAGTACCTTAGTGCACTGTAGATCATCTTCGTAATAATTAATTACATTCAGCACTTTTTATTTAAAGCTAGAGGGCACTGCCCTCACCCTCTTGCAATTCGACCCTATCTATCTCGCTATAAATTAATCGTATGGGAGGTCAGAAGAGATTGTTCTTAATACTGGCCACAGGACAATAAGCACGTACCTGAGGGTCCTCTATTATTTATTCAGAGGGGAGCTAGTTTGTTAACTGAGTTTGTATAACGTTATGTAATCAAGATAACGCTAGTTTGTGCAATATGCAATTTGTATTCAGTATTGTATTTTATTTATTAACCAGTGGACCTGCCCTCGCTTCGCTTCGGTGTACCTTCCACCTGAAAAGCTGAAATTATGAAAACAAAATGGTTACCTACGTTACAATTTTTTTCAAGAAATCCCATAGGTACCTACAAACTTTCAATTGTAGGTAGGTACTAATCACTTTTTATAGAGTGGACTGATTTAAATAAAATTAAGCCCAAGTAACGCCCTGATTTAAGCACTTTGAATGTATTTCATCCGTTGTTTTGTCAAATCAGCCGTTTTTGCGTGATGCTCTTACAAACACACAGACAAACAGAGAGCCCCAAACTTTCAATGTTGTTATAACAGAATAAACTAGGCGACCACTAATTAGGTATTGTTTGTCGGTTCTTCATAACTAAAGATCATGGTAATGGTGGATAGTTAGCCTGGATCTGAAGTTATATCTATAAAAAAAAATTGGATTCTTTGTTTTAAGCTGGTCAACCTCTCTAGAACTCTAGACATGCCGTTTCTTTAGACGCATAATGTGTAAACCTAACCTACAATACAAAATTCAGAGATAACGTACCTAATGTAATTTGCGACCCTAAAAATGGCGTACCCAGACTACTTTGGCACCCAATCCCTATTTTATATTTTGTGACTTCAGTTTGTGGTGGCGCTGTAGTCACGTAGACAGAAGCTTACACTTATACGCCATCTATGTTTATTACGTAGAACTATTTAGTAAAGACAGCGGAACTCCCGCCATCTACATTTCCGATATAAAACTTTTATGGGTTTTAGCGTGCCACTACATAAAACTTCGAACCTTTGTTGGCGCTATTATTACTATGATGTTACTCATATTAATTATCCATTTGAACACTAGATGTCGTAGCATCATAAAGTGCTACAAAAACTAAAATGAACACAGACAGACATCTTGGGTAATAACTACTTAGTATTTTTTGAAAATTTAAGTATACCTAACCAACCTAAGTAGGCTCTATTATCGATAAGAGATCAACTTTTTTTTTATTCTGGTTAAATAAAATTAGTAGATAATAATGGAGACTGGGACACAAACAGACCGGTTTAGATGAAACTTATCATGTTTGTAGGTCAGGTCATAATTATGACGGGAATATCCCCTAGAATAGGTAGCTACCTACATTTTATTTCTTTTTTGTAGGTTAGGTACTTACCTATGGAGTAACAGGTTAAACTTTTTTGGAATTATAGCAAAAGTGGGACAATAGTAGATAGGTAGGTACCTATCTAATAAAACTCGTTTAGGTAGGTACCTATCTATTCTTACATTGGACATTTTTTAGAACTCATAAACATTTACCTACATTTAAGAAACGATTGATGAATGTAGAAATTTTTTAAAATTTGTTATGTAGGTACCTAGTACCTACTACCTAGGTAGCCTACCTAGCTATTGGGTATGGTAGGTAGCTTAGGAAGGGTTTAATGTCAATCAGTTTATGATACAGTATTAGGTACCTACGCAGCTACGACTAGTCTGTTGTTGTTGGTCCATTGTCATCAAAATGAAGCATTTTCAGAAGTTAGGGCAAACCTCACGACGAATCATTTTTTATTTATTTCGTTTCTACTGGTCATAATATGCAGAGGGTAGTAGAGTACTTTAGAGTAGGCCCAATATCCGTTATCGTTTCCATTCAGTCTCCGGGAGTCAGCAGACAAAACACCAATAAAATAAAGGTTTAGTGACTGATGTTTATTGCAGTTGTAAATTTGATTGTAAACTGTATTCTCTCCTCTTAGCTGTCCCAAAGTTCCCAAACAGTAATCATTGCTTGCATTGTGTACAAAATGTAGCTATTGTAACGAACTGATGTGCGTTTTTAGAATAAATTGTTAATAATTTCTTTGTCACCGTGCACTCATAAAACATTTTTACTCAAAAAAAAAAATGTAGTTTGACTATCATTTTTTTGTGGCTTAGGTATGTACAAACGAGTAATGTAGGAAGGTAACTACATGCCTACATTACATAATCTTATCTAGAAAAAATACCTAGTAGTTATTGCACTTAGGTACCTAGGTATTGCACAGGTAGATAATTATTTTAAAGGTATCTAATCATTCCTCGTTACCTAATTCTTACATACTGTAGGTACTCATCTTTTCATGTAGGTACCTATGTAGGTAAGGTATCTACATGTCATATGTATCAAGTCGTTTCGAATATCATGACTAAATAAAATAGCTTACCTATAATAGGTACCTAAGTAGGTTTGTTAAAGTGATCGCTACGACGTAGACCACGTCGTAGCAACAGGCTAATAGGTAGGTAAATAAGTGCTCAATGTTAGGTAGGTAGGTACATACCTGTATTAAGTAGAAAGCTATCGGCGTCACAATTCTTGAGGGGCTTAGGGACATAAGTTTAGGTATCTCTCTACTCATAGCAAATCTACTAAAACAATAAAACTGCGTCATTAGGGGGTTTCAGGAAGATATTTATACATTTGATGGACACCTTAAGTTACGTGAATGTTCTTATACCTACTAATAATTACTAGCAAATCAACATGAAACACTAAAAATTTAATTGCAATGTCATTGTAACATGTGGTTTATAGCCCAAGTCCCAAAAACGAAACAATGCTTGGCATAGTTTGCCTTTGGCTTCCTATAAAACATAAAATACAGACAAACGTGTTGGTTTCTTACATTTCGTGCGTTAATTTTATTAGCACAGCACAAAAAGGGTTACCTATATAAATCGTCACAACTTTGAAAGAGAACCATGTTAAAAGCAATCAGTCACAATTTAGATACGGTGTTGTCGCGATGTGTATCAGTTAGTGGTGTGTGTGCCTACCTATCATGTGTAACTACCTATCAGTGATTAGTGATAGGAATGTGTATCAGTGTCTGGGAAATGTGTATCAGGGAATCTCCAAATGTTTCCTACTTAAGAAGGCGTGTGGCAAGATTTTCAAAAAGTATGACAAGTGTAATAGCTTTCCCTGGACACCTAAAGTATCCGGGATTCACTGTGACATGTAGGTCACTAGGTATGACGCTATAGTTAGACGAAACAATTGCTATGTATCGAAACCTACAGTTTAAGAATGTAGGTAGTAGGTAGGTAGCCCTACGCCTAGATTAGTAAAAATATTAATTTAGGCGCCTACCTTATAACCTACCTGTGTAGGTAGGTAGGTACTTTAGCAGTAACTGGGTTAGGAATTCCCTCTACTCACGAATATGGAATGAAAATAGGTAGGTATCTACTTATTTATATTATACTAAAAAGAAAAAAGAACTTAAATCTACATTAAGTACCTAGTACCTACTTACCTACATAATTATGTAGGTACCTACCTACCTATCTATCTATCTACAACAAATAATAGGCACGACTTACCAAATAAAGATCAAAGATCACAAAGAACAAACTTGGGACAAAATGGAATTTCTCCCATCTCTTTCGAATCGGCAGCCATTTTGAATAGAGCTTTTACTGCACATGCGCAGTAAGATACAAAGAAAGCGCGGGGACGTCGACGAATCAGCGATCGTTTTCACCGGCGCCATTGCTAAAGGGCGGGCAAATACCATTGAGATCGATAAGCTTTGGATGAAAGCGACGATCACGGAGCGTATATTAGATACGTATAGGTAGGTATGTATTTCACTCACTCGCTGGCTTGTAAACATTTATTTTTTAATATTCAATTTACTTAAATTTAATTATATAATCATTGGATATGAGTGATGAGGATTAAAAATAAGATTTTTTAAAAGTAATAGGTACCTAAGCTTAAGTTACCTACTCATATTGTTACCTAGCATAGCAGATAAAAATAAAATAAAATCGGCGTGTGTATTTTACAGCTAAAAATAAAATAAAATCGGAATGTGTAATTTCGAAAACTAATCTACGAGTAGGTACCTAGGTACCTCCTATTTCTTAAGGCATAAGTACCTACCTAGTTTATTTGCTAGATAGGTAGGTATAGCCTGACCAGGAAAATAAAAAACTTGGACAAATAATGGCACTCTAATCGCTTTTCTTGTAGTGACACTGAGTGTAGTCATGTCACGCACAAAAATCTCACAGAAACAATGAAACTTACCTACTTACACCACGCTTCGAATAACGAACTTTGACAGAAATAGACACTTGACATTTTAAAGTTACTGTTGCCATTAGAAGAAATTTGGTCCATTAGTTTTCCGCAACATGGCGAGGTTTTTTATTTTCCTGGTCAGGCTATAGTAGGTACCTACTCTGCCTATGTACCTACCTATATTTTTTATTTTCCCCTAGAAAAACCCAGAACCTTATCGTTTCGCCATAATAATTACCTATGTAGGATAGGTACCTACCTATCTACCTATAAATCGGTCTGTCTATCTTAGATCGTTTACAGATACTTAGGCATCTATGGCTTAAAAGCTGTTAGGTAGGTAATTGGCATGGGTTTATCTACATAATTATCACGCCGATTACACAGTACCTAATGCTATAAAATCATTTTTTAGGTAGGTAGGTATTTTCCTTAGGTACAAGTACCTAAAGTGCTTTAGGTACCTACTGTATAAGTATTTTTTTGAACAACATTACAATCTAACTGCTAAAGCATTTTTTAGTTTAGGGATTCCTTATAAAAATACTTTAGGTATAGATATTAAGCTATAAAGTGAAAATTTTCGTTAAGAGACAGAAGTTCCCCAACTGGCTTAACGGGGTTAAAAATGTAAAAGATCACTGCGGTAGGAGGTACCTAGTAGGTACTTACCTACACATATTGCATTTTTAAGGAAATCACAGACAAGCATGCTCAATAGGTAAGCACCTAACAAGTAGGTAATTAAGCAACTAAGGAACCTCGCATTAGGTACGCGTGGCTATCCTGACATGCATTTGACCGATATCTTTGTTGTGGGAAGTACCTTCTTAGGTACCTACACTAGCTAGGTACCTACTTAACTAGATAGTACCTAACTAGTGGATTCATAAAGCTCAGAGCCGAGTGACTTGTGTAGATTTTAAGAGAGCGACGAAGTTAAGCAACTGGAACTGTGGATGGATGACCACTAGATAGTTAGTAGCAAAAATTATTTAGCGCTCTAGTGCTTCGAAGGGCATGGCCGTCGGTCCCGGTTTAATCCGTCGGTACCGATTGTTATAGATATAGGTAGGTACCTACCTATGACAATGGCTAAGCCAGATCAGAGATTTTCAAGCGGCTTAATTTCTGATATTTTGGTGGCCACTAACTCACCATACAATCCAATCTGGAATTGCGTTGTAGAGCACACCTATACCTACCTAATTCCTCATTCCCAAAACACCTGACTACTAAGTAGGTTCGAACAATAGACACTTTTAGGAGTTCTTAAAATAGCCAAGAAGGCAAAGAAGAAAATAGGTATATATTTTTCATAGTAGAAATAGCTGTGACGGAAAAGTAGATAGGTAGTAGGTAGGTAGGTACCTACCTACCAGCGTTGCCAGATAAATTTTGTTACAAGTCGGGATTTTCGACATTTTTTAACGAAAAAAGCGAGACTTTTATATCAAAAGCGGGACATACCTACTAAAAAGAATTTTAAAATTTACACCCCCCTCCTATCTACTTTTGAGCATTTCGATTTCGTTACAGTGAAGACTGTTTTCTTAATAAAAAGAAAAACCTAAAATAATCAAAGTGCAAAATACCTAGTTTTTAAATCCCAAAAAAGCGGGACAAATTCAGTCCCGCTTTTGGCAACGCTGGTGCCTATACAGTCACCGACCTTAGTGACACAAAATCTGCCGACAACAGATAGGTACCTATCTATCTAAAAACTAAAAAACGTTTTTCTTTCTACATTGGGACAGTCAATTTAACGTTAGCTAGCCCGTTTATTTTTATATCGATGTCGTGTTTATGACGTTTATGTCTCGTAGAGGATATGCGGTTTACGGGAGATAATAAATACTTAATTGAAGGAGACGATAGCAACGGAACACGTCTGCAATAAAAATAAAAAAGCTATACGGAAGCTGCTATAAAATGCGGGGGTGTAAGTACCTACCTAACTATCCTTGGCTATAGGTAGTACGTTTTTCTTATTTCAGCTGTAGACAAATATCTTGTAAGTACCTACGACGAAATCAAACACTTTGTAAGAACGTAGGCAGGTACCTAATGTTACTGTTCTGTGCTGTAAGTGTTCTGCAGCAAATAGGTAGGTACCTACATTATTTAAGTAGAGTTCCTTAATTGTAATGTAGCCAAACAAAAAAAATCTCTTGAAATATTGTTATCATCATCGACAATGTGAAAACCTTCAAGAGAAAAATCCAAGGAACGGAATCAGAGTGAACTTACCTACGGTTTTCTTGATGAATTTGTCTTCAGTCTGTTCATCAGAAACGGAACTCTCACTGCAGTAAGAATTTTCATGTAAAGTTAGAATCAAACAGCCAAAAAAATATATATTATACTTACCGAAAAAAAAAATTCAAATAAAATTTTTGGTGAAACTATGCCAAATGTAGAGTCGAAATCGGATAAAAATATAAAATTAAAACCTGCTTTAAGCTTATCAGGCGAAGCGCAATGTAGAGCTTTGTAGGTTTTTCACTAACCTGTTTATGTTGTCTTCATCTCCGTGATAGTTTTCCTTTAAGACTTGTTGCTTAGGTATGCTGCTGCCAATAATCCATTAGCCGGCATAGGAATGTCCCTCTTGTCTGTAAAAAAACATTTGCATTATCAATCACTTTTTCTCACAAAGGGATCCTTAAAACGAAGGATATTCTTATACCAGGCATTTCGAAGACTAAGTATATCCTACACCTATACCCTGTTTTTTTTCGCTGCGGACTAAATTGACATTAGCTGTGTTGCTACTTTTTTATGAAACATTAATAGTGATGTGCCACTACCGTAACTTCTATCTTCTACCGATTTTCAGTAATAATTACAAAAATGTGTCTTTGCAATATTTATGGCATTGGCTACAGTCCATCGACCAATTAGAGTGTAGTTCCTGTTAAAAACTTGTTATTGCGTATTATTCAACATCAAATTTATATAATTGTCATATTTACTTAGTGTAATAAGTAATTAAAATTAATAAACATATATTTTTTTATCTAATATCTTCATATTTACCATTATTTTTAAAAGATTCGTCTATTGTCAAATAATAATAAAATTAAGTGGTAACCTTCAAAAGTTACGATTCATAAAACCGGTATCGTAATACAACACTATTACTAAAAAGCTGGTAACATTATTTTGAAAATTGACATTTGCATGTGTCAATTTAGTCCGCAGTGAAAAAAAACAGGGTATAGCTAGATTTTATATGTATTACCATAGAACTATAATGTTTCGTTTCCTTGATTAGGTAGGTAGGTAAGTACCTACCTAGGTTTTTCTGCAATGGGCGGGTGGACGAAATCTAAGTAGTTTAGGTAACTTATGATATTGCAGTAGTTGATTGTGAGATTATAAAGCAGAAACCGTGGAAACGACTAAACTCTTATAGGGAAAATAGACAAAAGATAAAAAAATATTTGAATTTCGAAGTTATTATTTAGAAACACTTCGTCAATTACAAGTAGCATAATCCATAATGCACTATGGGTGGTAGGTATTATACCTACTTAACGAAAATTCTTTGTCAATATCAAAAGTACCTAAGCACCTACGGTTTCTGATTTGTAATATTAAGCCAGGCCATAATACGCTGCATTTATTGCGAACATTTTGCTTGGGTTATGGCGGCATTCCATTATTTTACCCTCCTTAGATACTGTTTTATTTACACATATAGGAGTACCTATCTACTACAAAGAGGGGTTGCATCGAGATGGGAATATATTTGTGGCCTTATTAGTTCGGGTTTACGCGATCTGCTGTAATAGGCTATAAAATACTAATTTAAGATTTACGATATCATAAATAAATATTGTTTGATACCTATTGTTGTGACATGGGAACGCTAAGATATTATGGCCGTAAATTTAGTTTGACTTGAATTTTGTACCTGCCTTCGTTTACTAATACAGAAAGTAGCCACTAGGTACTTACCTACGTAAAATTAAAATTCGCATTATGATTTATTCTTTTAATTTACATATCTAGGGAATATTTAATTTTAAATAGATATATTTTAGGTAGGTACCTATGTACCTAGTTCATGAATACATGCAATGCTAGTAGGCATCTAGTAGGAACTTTTTCTTTTGTGGAAGAAACCTTCCTAAGTAGGTAGGTATACTGAACCTGCGAACCTAGAGGCGTAGCAGTTGCGTTATAATACACCTAACTCACAAGTTAGGTAAGTAATCGAATTTTTACCCACTAAAACCCTCTCGGCAGGTACCGCTGAATATGGGGAAATTCCTCTCCTCATTCTTGTGTTAACGAATTGATGCAAACTTAGCAGTCGAAGATCTCCGACATGGCTTAATTACTGTTATTAAGAAATATATCAACTGGGGCAGACTTTTTTACTGTTCCTCCAAAAATAACTTTGCCACTAACCTATCCTGCTAACGACCGCAACCTCAGTTGCTTATTCCGTTGGTCACAGTTTCGGCCCTCCTTGGCAAGTAGATTACTCACTATTGACCTCTGATCATCTATATTCTATATTAATATTATAAAGCTGAAGAGTTTGTTTGTTTGTTTGTTTGAACGCGCTAATCTCAGGAACTACTGGACCGATTTGAAAAAATCTTTTTGTGTTGAATAGACCATGTATCGAGGCAACTTTTAGGCTATATAACATCACGCTGCAACTCATAGGAGCGAAGAAATAATGGAAAATATGGAAAAAACGGGGAAAATTATTCATCTTTGAGGGCTTCCGTTGCGTGCGCTGCGAAAACGGTTAGATATAAGTAGGTAGATATCAAAAAAATATGTAGGTACCTATGGGAGAATTATTCCGCTTTAAATGATCTAACAAAATGTCCGCGACAGTATATGTCTATTTTTTAAGATTAACTCACTAGAAACATTTTTATGGTAATCATATTTTGTCGAAATTAATGTTTATATAATATGTGTATGTTTGTAAGTCTTCCACGCTCTAACTGTTAAACGGATTAAGCTGAAACTTGGCACACAGATAGTTTGCATCCAGGAATAGGACATGAGATAGATTGTATCCTGATTATAGGTTCCCTTGGGATAAATGCAATATATTTTTTAACTACTCTTCCGCGTGCGAAGCCGTGGGCGACGTCTAGTATTTTATATAGAGCATATCTACAACGCATAGGTAGGTAGGTACCTACTATACCCAATTTGCAACGAATCGCTTACCGACTTCTTTGATCAACAGCCGATTTGCAACGAAAGTAGGCGTGCAATTTGATTCAGTTGGCAGGCGTCTTAATGTTGTGGGCCTACAAAGAAAATAAAACAACAAAAATTCGTTGGTACAGTTCAGTTTACCAGAGCTGGTTAATTAAAGCCGGATAATATTTTGACACCGAGAAATGCCGGACATGATGCAATAAATTAAAATAAATTTGAGTTAAGCCTAAGGTACCTACCGAAAATAGACTTAACGGACAGACTGATGACGGAGATTGCGAAAATATACGGTAGGCCATTTGCCCACTGCCGCCGGCTTCGGGGCTAGAGGTTTCCCGATGTCTGTGTCCAGAAATGGCAATTTAGGTATAGTCCGTTTTTTTAACTCATCTTATTTAAAAAATGAAAATATTTAATTTATAGGTAGTTTTTAAGTATTTTCAAGCATTACCTATGTGATATTGAAGTGATGAAATTACATAAGTGGATAAGTGTTAATAACATGAAAATTTTGTAATTTCCGTTACAAGATTTACGTAAAACTGCGTGCTTTTAAAAAGAACAAGTTAAAATAGAGGACGGTAGGTGACGACGGCCCCACTGTGTGGCATAACATAGTGTTATATAGTACCTAGAGGTACTACCTACCTATGTACCTATTTAAGCGTTAGTAGGTAGGTAGTGCTATATTCCCAGATGCTCCGATTTTGGCAGGACGTCCAGATTTTTTTTAAATTACCTAGATTTCCCGCGCGGGACAGCCTATGTCACGTTATCTACCTATCGTCACGTTAACGTAACTTAAAACTCAGTAGGAATCATTATAAACAAAACACCTGATTGATGAAAATGGGGGAGGGAGCGTTGGGTAAATATTTTCAAAACTTTTTATCGTATACCTACTTTTTTACTAGCTACTATGTCCCACTTTTAACAACAGCATCCTGCTTTTTTCACTCATAAGGTTGAAAAGTCCCGACTTGGTAAAAAAAAATTGGCAACGCATTTCATGGGTAGGAACTTAGTACCTACCTACCTAGTGCGTTATTCAATGTTCCGTAAATATGGCTGTTTACTTGAAGAAAGATTTCCGATGAAACGAGTGCTCGGTGTATGGAATTTGTATCTATCTCTTTAATAAAATTATTTCTGTACGGGACGATAATGGTCGCTCAACGACAAAGTCCTATAGTA
>LGAG01000003.1:2380612-2392495 GCA_001278395.1 Lerema accius
TGCCAGTGTGAGTACCTTTTTTATGATAGATATTGCCCCCAACCCCCACCGCCATGGACGTATACCTCGTTTTTTTCGTCGTGATTTAAAAAGTAAACAATCTTACAGTGTCTTTTTATTGTAATTATCGATTTAAAAATAGGACAGACATAAATTTAAAAAAATCAAAGAATAAACAATAATTTAATATTAAAATAAATTTCTGTGTATATGTACTTATAAATATTTTTTTAAATTAATTACACTCGACTGCTAGTTGTTAGGTCCTGTTAGTAATAGGTATTAGTGAGAAGCAGAGGAAGCTACTCAGATATGAATCATAATGAGAATAGCAAACAAGCTTGTCAAGCTGTCATGCCGCTGTAATTCCAAGTCCATGGACAGAGTGATGCTCGAGTACGACTAAAGGGGAGGAAGGGAAGAGATTGTCTAGAATGTTTTGCTTAGATTTCTATTTTTGATTTTTTTGGTACCTGTTGATGAGGCTTTTACTAAGTTACTCTGTTTGTAATCTCGACTTATTTGCCTCTAAACATTTGATAGATTCGTACACAAGATATAACTGGCCTTTTTATTAATTTACTATAATAGATGGGTGGGCTGGGATTACTGTACTTGAACAAGTGGTTCAAGTTTTATTTTAACACTATTATTAATTTCCAACAACTGAAATATTCCAGGGCGAAGCAGCAATAATGGCGCATGTGAAAGCGACGCACCGTATCATCCAGTTTATGGAAGCTAGTGACAAGGAGGACTCGGTGGGGCCCTCGCAGGGCTCCGAGCCCTCGCCGTCCCCTCCCTCGCAGCCCTCGCAGACCCCTCCGGCGCCCTACTCCGTCAACGCGTACAGCCGGTACTATCAAACGTCGCCCTCCGATGTACCACAAGATATGTCGCTCAGTAACCTCAATTATAGTATGAACTATAGCTCGTCGAGTTCAGATAGAATATCCTCGATGGAAGTCGATAGCTATCACTGAATAATCGACAGGCCGCGACTGCACTGGGTCGGGATCTAACAGCGATTTTATACAACATACTGACTATATTCAACATACTGGTAAAGTTTGTTTTTATTGATATGGAAATGTCTTTGAAAATGTGGTTTGACCAAAGTTGTGTACACTCTACAAATCATCGAGATCATATTAAAAAAAAAAACTTAATTTAACAAAGTTGACATAGCATAATGTTTCAAATTAAATTATCATTTTTTTTTTAATTACCAATTATCTTTTGCACGTAAGAAGTTACGCTAATTCTAAGCAAAGTTTATGGTCCCTCTGATTTCGTTTTTATAAGGTTAGTTTTAATATCCTTGAGTGTCTGCACATCAGATAAATTCCATTCCTATTTGCCACTTCCATATCATTAAAATATAATATCGTATCGTTGAAATCGCTCAGTTTAGTGCGGTCGCGTCCTGTACACGTATAACAGTTTATCTGAAAGTAGCCAAGTGTAACAACACTAAATTTATTGTCAGGTGTGAAAGCAAATAAAGCAACACTAAAACATTAGAAACAGTGTGCCTATTTGCTTATCTACACCAAAAAATACCTGGAGTTAAAAATATATCATGTTGACCTTCACAGTTTTATTATTAGAATTGTTAACGATAGTGGGGGCGGGAGATTAGAATTGGAGACATTTTGTCCAAAAAGTTGTTAACAAAATCTAATTCAAGGCCTTGCAAAAATGCTCTATTGAAATGATCAGTAGCCCCCATTTATCTTCGGGTCACATGTGATAAGACTTGTATATAACTTATATAAGCCAAAACGGAAACAATCCTTGTAAATTGCATCGATTAGAGCGAGACACGTCATTTTATTAGATAAATTAATTTTCGGTAGGAGGTCGTTAAGTCGCACGTTACCTCAGCTCTTTGTAATAATACTTCTTCCTTCTCTAAATCATTTGTAAATATAGATCGCCATCGTTAAGGTAGTTAGTCGCATTAATCATTGATATGGGTTATGACATCTTAATCAAATTGAGATATTTCGAGTTTAAGCCACTTAACTGGCAATACAAAAGTGCAAAAATAGTCGGATAAGTGTATAATAGATATACTTTTATGTGAATATTGTGTCTGCACTTTTTTGTATTATAGCGTTTCAGGAGGGTTTAAAATTATCGTGTATTGTTTAACTGAGGCACAATTCTTTATTGTAAATAAATTATTAGCTAGTTTTAATAGGTTGGTCTGTTGAGTGAAGTAAAGTAGCTTAGACGAGGTTGTTTGTATTGAAATACGCGAGACAGAGTGGTAGTCCAGCGATCGTCCGAACTGTTCGTACCGTTACACTACGTTTACATGTTGACTGGACTTGTAGCGACAGAGTCTTTCCTAATAGTGTCCTTATGATTAATGATTAAACTTTACAACAGTTTTGATGAAAGGTGGACTATGGAAACTGAGCTGACCGCGCGCCATTATTATCAAAATGTTAACACAAAATGTACAAATGTACATGTCGTCACTTGTTGGTAACAGAGAGAATTATATATTAATGCTTAAATATTTAATAAATAAGACGATATAATGTTGGACTTTTAATCAATATCTAATAAGGACTAACTATACAGCGAATGCATTGTGGGTTCGTTTCATGTTTATTTTATATTCCATGCTTATACGAAAGACTTGGACAACTGACTGATTTATTGCTTTATAAATGCCGTTTCAATACTTCTCAACGCTCTCTCTAAATTCGTTTTTATTCACGTCTTAGTAACAAACACGGTACAAAAACGGTGATCAAAATTAACGTCTGTAACGCGTCAGTGATATGTAAGATATTGATGAATTGAAATTGATGAAGCTCGTAATAATTTTAGCTTTATTTTAGAAAGTAACTGTTTCTTTGACTTACAAAATTTAACATTTGAAAATTAAGTAGCGATATGAATTTTGATAAGGCGATTTATATAAGAGAAAATATATAAGAATGTTTTTTCGTTTTAGGATAAAAAGTGTCCTTTTTAAATGTGTTACTATTTATTTGGAGACTTAATTCAGAGATGCGATTTTATTGTGTACACCTTACTGTTAACGTGAATGGTAATTTTGCCTACTGTTGCAATTATAATTACTAATATATTGTATATAAATTGATTAACGTATTAGAAGAGTATAATTTACATAAAATGCATGCATAATTTATGTATGTATTCATATATTTTTATTATTATTGTGACTAATAGAAAGAAAATGCATTTGATTAAAGTTAAATTGATCACTATTTCACTATAAAAAAAAGTTAAAAGTACGTTTCGTTTACACAGATTTTAAAATATCTTGCATTTGAAGATGCTTCTTACTTATGTTGGTGAACACAATGATTTTGCAGCAATGATATTGAACTCAATAATACTTCTGGGACTCAAATCACCATTATGATATTTCCTACCAATTTAAACTTTATATTGCTTATTC
This sequence comes from Lerema accius, assembly GCA_001278395.1. NCBI lineage: Eukaryota > Metazoa > Arthropoda > Insecta > Lepidoptera > Hesperiidae > Lerema > Lerema accius. The sequence goes on from LGAG01000003.1 coordinate 2,384,058, forward strand.
CTCAAAGCCTTATAAGTAATCTGTAATAATTGTTAGGTAACCTTTTTTTTAAAGTAAATCTCAGAGTTTCGGGATTATTCTGAATACAACCATTTAACAGAAGTTCAACAAAGTTGATACTGATGGGTAAAAAAATTAAAACCTTGAGTAACGAAATTTAAAGAGTAATAGATATTATTTTTTAAACACAAGTCGGACGTCTGCATTTGTATGTGAGAATTTACACCCACAGTATTCAATAGTGATGGATTCATACGTCCTTTGAGACGATTAGCAATAAACTATCCGCGCCATCACCGCAATGCTAAATTTTGCTAAAAGAAATTTAAAGCTTAAATGAATGTAATTAAAATTTATATTTGCTAAATTGTTACTTACATTCATCTGGTCTTCACTTTCCTTTAGCACACCACTGTGTTATGCACCCTCCAATAATATAATATGTATGTATATCCCTACATCTACTTTGTTATTGAAATTGATGTGAAAATTTCAGCACTGACCTCAAAAAACGGTTTTCTAGACAGCTTTACTTATATTTTAAGTTTCTATAATGTAATCTTTATTATAGTACTTGTATTGCACTTGGTATGTACCTATTTTATATGAATAATTTTAGCCGGTGACTTTGGGAATTGTAGTTTTATTATTTCGATTCGATTATATAATTTGTTTGTTGTACAGTTTAAACCTTATTGCCTAAATTATATTTACGTAATTTATTGACCCTTTAGGTATACTATAAGCTTAGCTCCGTATGCATTTTGTTATAACTTACTTTTTTATCACACTTTTGTTCTTAAATAGATATTGAGAAACTAGTGTCAGGCACTACAGAATTTAAATGTGGACAATTTCGATATTGCCTGTTTGGTAATCGGAATATTTATTTTCGTATTAGTTTTATTTTAGAACAAGTTAAATAGTTCTGTAGTGTCCTCATTAGTGTTTGGAGTCTAACAATATTATTGTTTCAGACTCACGAGGGTTTGATATCTTGAGAAATTATTATTGTAAATGTAAATGTACCGTGTAATTATGTTATAAAGTATTATGTGTAATTATTAAAAGAAGGACAATTTAAATAACAGATAGTATTATTTTACTGCAACTCTTTTTACTAAATAACAATAAAGCTACATTATTTTGATCATATTACATGATTAAAACAAATGTTACGAATTATAAAATATTAAATAATTATTAAAAGTTGCAAAACCAAAATCCATAATGGTCTATCTTTAATTTGTTATTGGACAGATTCTAGATTTTGTATGCACATAATAAGAAACTTGATAACTACCTCTCACCGACCTCAAAATGGATTATAGAGCGATCCTCTAGACCCTGGGTTTTCTAGAACCTGAGGGTAAATCAGCTATTTGACGGGGTTAACATAGTACCTAATTATTAGGATCGAAAATAAAAAGATACTATAAAAGTAACCTGTATTGTTAGTTTTGATAACATTTTAAGGATGGGGTAAAAATATTTTTTCTCATGTCACAGAGCTAAGGATATTGAAAAGGTTAGGAAGGACTACACTAGGAGGTAGAGCACTACACTCTAGGCTAGGGCCTAGTCTGCTAGACTAGTTCTGTCTAGTCCATTATGATAATTATATTCAGTTAGTACATCTATTCTTATTTAAGTATTTCCTCCAGGAGCATTACACGTTCCAAGTATTTCTACTGCAAACATTCATAGTAGTTTATAACAGTCGCGTAGAAAAGGTTTTGTTTTAAAAAATATTGAACATATTTAAATATTTTATTTAACACTTTTATTCCTCATAGTCTTGCTGACCATAAATTGATATTATGAAGCATGTTGTCATATTGGTAGAGACATTTGGACGTGTATAGCTTCTAGAGAAAATACTTAAAAAAAACAGACTAACCGCTAGATATGAGTCACAGGTTCGATTCCCCTTGGAGCAGCCATGTACGTCAATTACATATTTTATAAGTTCTAACTTCCTAAGTGTTGTGATGTGCCAAACAATAACATAACAATAACAGACTACTAAACTACTAAATATGAACATGATAAGGAAGCATTACAGGACAGGACGACAAAAAAATTGCCTCTTAGCTACTTATGTAAATTCGTTACGAATCCATCGATATTGCACGTTTTGGCCATACGGGCTACAAGACCCTTCCTACTATGACACAACTTTTTGGCTTTCGCTTCTACTATCTACTATTATACCTAATAAGCATTCTACAACACGATGCATTAGGTATAGTACAAATAATTACACAGTAGGTAAATGGTTCATACAGGTAGGTCCTAAATGAATAAAAATTAAACAGTACTAATTTATAAATTATCCGTCCATTACGTCCAGCCTAGTCTTCGCAGGTACTCTAACACTTTGCCAATCTCCTGTTTCTGTGTATCGTTTATTTACGACCAAAAGCTGTTCAAACGTAGCCTTAGCGAGCTTATGTTTATTTCGGACTTTTTGGACCAATTCTTCATCGTATACTTCCTCCGGATGTTCTAGTTTTAAGTGAGCTTTCATTTCTTGGACTGTGACTAAGAAACAATTCCATGGAGACCAGTCCTCATGAACGTGCCAACGACACAATCGTAGCTCCGACATATCGTGACATTCGCTTATTGCAGAATGTGAATGCCAAAGTTTCTCCACAAGACAAAATATGTCCTTCTCTTGCAGGACGAACGCTAGAGATCCCCAACATTTTCTTCGACGCTCGTCGCGTTGAACTGCCCGTAGAATAAATTTGAACGGCGTCATATCTATCCATTTTCGTTCCGTGACGTCCTTCCATGAGCACGATTTGCAGACCAAGAAACCACTCATCATGACATTTAAAGGGAAATCTGTATAACTCTTTATTAGATGACACTTCTCGCACAAATACAGTCGACTGTTCTGCATTTGTTTATAGTCTATGTCCTCATGTCGTTTAGTAATCTCGGAGTTCAATTCGGAGGTTTTCATAAACTGAAAGATGGACGCTGCTATTCTTCGCCTCAAAAATTCTAATTGATAGCCGTTCGATCTTCTAACGAGGAGATCACATTCTCTGTCAAGCAACGTTATTATGTCTTCAGCTAGCGCATGTCGAAATTCCTGTAATGCAAACTTCAATTGGACTAGTAACTCAATCCGTTCTTTAACTTCCATATCATCACGAAGAAACGTGTTGTACAATTCCTTGAGTTTTCTAGCCTTTTGTATTTCTATGGTATCCATAAAAATCATTTTGCCGTCACGTCCGTACCAAGTCACAGGTTTTGATATTTCCTCGAGAAACAGTTTGTCTTTAATTTTTTTGCTGTCCTCTTTAACTTTAACCCTGTATGCTTCGATACAACGAAGAAGTTCTACTTCCTTGTCCAGTAGCAATGTAAATTCAGCAATTTTAGGGCCTTTGGAATGAAGTTTTGAAATTCTTGCTATTTCAGCGTGTTTCCAGCGATCCACCTGTTTTTACAACATAGTTTTTAGATGGGAAATTTGGTTACGTAAGTAGGTACCTACTTAATATTGATAATCTTGTTTGTGACCAGTAATTTGATGATATAACGGTTGGAACCAAATATTTTATCATGAACAGAAACTAAGAAAAACATAGTTTATAGTGGACCCTATGTAGGTAAGTACTGGTTGATACTTTATTTTTTTACTCTTCTATAAATAACCTCTACTCAATATAATTTGATTTTCTAGTGGTATCTACCTAAATGTCTTTAAAAACTGAAAAAACTCATAATTTACCATAGCGTATAGTTGATCAAAATCTTCACGTGTTTTTGGAAACGTTTTAGTAATGAGATCTCTACGTAAACGTCTCTCCATGGCTTCTCGTTCAAGTCGGTCCTCTTCTTTCATTCTTGCTATTCTTTCCCTGTAGAAATGTAATGTTTGTATCATTTAAAACTTAAGCTCTTACTTAAACGATTTATTAATTAAATCAACCAAGTTATAACTTTTCTTAGAAATTTGTTACAAAGGTTTTAAATGATTTATAAATTATCCTCACTTTTTCTAACGGACATACTCACATGCATATTTTTAACCATCTCTCAACCTTTTGTCTGAACTGATGGTGTCTGAAAGCCCTTTGTATGATGCTGGCATAATGGTCATGATTCAACCGTCTGATCATTTCTTCGTACGTCTCATAAGGTTTCGGTACGATGATTCTATCATTAACATTGGGGATGTAAGCTTGCTCGCTGTTCATTTGTGTTGCTCTGCTGTAACACGTATCCTGTAATGAAAAAAAAACAATATTTTTAACTAAGGAAAGTAGCAGATTACATTTTTAATCTTCATTTTTAGATATCTTGCATTTATTCAATGATATACCTACCTACTTATAGATATCATGGACCAAGTTAATTGAAGTGCCCGGTATTAGATACTCGTAATAAATAATGCAAGATCAAGTCGGGCCAAGTAAATAACAATAAGTTGATGTGTGCTTATATTAATGATCTCCTTCACCTACTGGGATAAGTAAAAACAAACCTCGCAGCTGAAATGGAAGAAAAGCTGTTCAAACTGCTAAAAACTAATGCGGATGAGCACCGACTTATCTACCATAAGGTAACTTAAGGATTTACCCTACCGAAGGCCGAACACATTGATTTACAACTTCCTAATTAACGACAAGGAAAACTTCAGATTCATTTAATAATATACTCTGAATGTGATTTAGGTACAATTACAACGTCGCAATTATGAGCACGCACCTGCGAAACTAGGTCATCTTTATACATCTGTTAAATTTCACTGCGGTACCCCTTCGCAAATGTAACCTATTTCCCCGTATCGGAATTAAATTGATAGTGTTTACTTCTCATTATTTAATGGTAGGTAATATTTTTAGGTTACATGTTTTAATATCCAAATCAACATTAATAAAGAGGTGTTAAGTATAAGTAGGTATGAACTTATAAGTTGGGTAGGACCTAAAAATATTTCAAGATTAGACAACAACAGGCAACGGAATCATAAAGACTAAGTCAGAGCCAACAAATAGGGATAGGAAATATTTATACTAAAACCGTGTTAAGTAGGTACTGAACAGATGCGTAGAAAAATTAATTAAAACAAATAGGTACCTACATGGGTAAAAAAATGTTGATAATGGTGATTGAAATTCTGAAATTAATATCAGTATTTAACATAACTTACATATATTTTTTCTCTTTCTTCAGCTGTCTGAGTATCTCTACAGGTTTTCATCTCGGGCGGTAACTTTTCCGGTTTTTGCGGAGTTTGCGTGTAAGCATGATGATAAACAGTACCTATAACAACAGAAAAAATAATTTCATTAGCTTAAGTTATCTTAAATTTTAGAGCAAAGTTAGAAATCAGATATTTACCAGTGTGAACATTTCTGTAACCACCCAAGTAAGGTTTTTTCATTGGCTCTGAAAAAATCTCCACATTAATGTGTTTGACATTAGTGCCAAAGGGAACCATTACTGATATTACATCGTTGACAGGATTTTCTCTGTATAATCTTTCCAAATTCAGTTTTTCATTATTTTTCATTAGTATTTCTACATCTACAATTCCATATTTATCATAATCGAGATCCATTAGAGCCATGCGATCTTTCAAAGGACGGTCCTCTCGCAAAAAAACTACATTATTAGGATCCACTTGAAATAATCCCGCCAAATTCTTTTTTATCTCATGTATCTTTATAATAGAATGGTAAGAACGGGTGAATGTAGCATTCTGATTATGCAATCTGAATTTAATTGCAATGAACGGCATTGTTTTTTTCTTGGGTATCACAGCTTGCAACAGTTCATGTACGTATGTCTCCTTTGGAATCGAAGATAGTGAGAAGTCCGAAGAATCTTTTGTGTATACATCGATGACTAAATTACCGAATTTGTCAGGCAAAAGATCTGATAATACACTGGTTTCTTTTAACACTGTTCGGCTCTTAGTAAGTAAAAGATTGTGGATTGATATTGAGAGTAGTTTTGCCAGTTTTTTCTTTACATACTTCATTGCTGTGTTGGCAGGAAATACTTTAGTAAATACTTCATTTGGATGTAGAGGAGACTTGAAGGTGATTAGGATGTGACTAACTGGGCACTTGTATTGTTCGAGGTCCCTAGCGCAGGGTGCAGTTAGAACTCGCGATTTTGCTTCATCGTCTATTGCTGAAGATAGTCGATTGTAAGGTGGTGCTGTAAGTAACTTTTCTCGACCCAGGTCACACTGACATGCTATCACTTCCTTTACACAATCTGGATTAGGAGATATGCCCAACGTACGCGCTATAGGATCCATTTCTACAAGATTCACTTTAGATTTTTAATTTTTCTATGAAACTAATATGATTTTCAAAAATAAATTCTCTGTAGCAATAATTTGAATACTTCGTTTTGAACAAGTATTTCAAATGTACGAATAACTGAGTAAGATGCTTTTTACATACAAAAACCTTGTATATCGTTGACAGAAACTGATTATGTCAATGTTTATGTTGCTCAGCGACCGTTGCTATGCGATCATTCTTTTTTTCTGTTTTTATTAGGTTCTTATAGACACTTTCCTGACTTTAGATATGTATAGAGAACTACTACTATTTATTTGTCCACTATAGGCTGTAACAAATAATGTAGGTAGGTACAAAGACCTTTTTAGGTCTTTGTGTAGGTTGTAGTACCTACTTTGCCCGACAAAATAGGGATTACTAAGTTTCTAGTAGGTACCAAGATTCCGCGGTCTGACGAAGTTCCCTGTTGAATTTAGAACCGTAAATAAACAAAATGGAGTTCTTAGAAAAGGTTTAAGTTTGGCAGTGGTTCTAATAAAATATGATATAAACATCCTAATGTTATAATGAGATTAGATATGTAGGTAGGTATATAGGTAACTATTATAATTATTAATGCTAAAACAGGCAATGAAACTCTTTTTCTAGATCGAAATAAAAAAAAAATAAGCGAATCAGACATGAATGAACCCAGCATTACATGAAACGGCGTTGAGCAGCAGACATTCGTGTCTAGTGTTACAGTTGAAGGAGATTCGCGCTTTGATGTTGTGCGTACGTTGCGTTCTGGAGTGCTTACGACTAGTGCTATTGTACTGCAACCCTTTATAAAAGTGGAACATACGCGTGCAGGCACTAATAAGTTACTACCGACGCGACGGTTATTAGATGGTCACTATAATTTGTCAGGGTCGTTAGTTCGTCTTGAAGATTACGTGCGTTGTAAGGGAATTAATGTAGGTACCTACCTATTTTCATTTCTAGTTTCATACTAGAAAGTAGTAGTTAAATATGTAAATAAAATGTAATAAAAAATATTGGACTATCATATTCCCTACATGGTTCTATTCTTGTTCGTGGTGCCTATAATTATGATAACTTAAATCCAAGCAGTCACGTTAACTTCAGATGGGTAAGGTGCAGATAACATTAGCACATAATTACCTACTCGTAGGTAGGTACCTACTTGTCACATAAAAATTAGATAGGTAAATAATAATGAGCCAAACAATAAAATGAGTCCTCGCACCTTACTGTATTATATCTTAAAAGTTTACTTTAAGGAAATAAATATTTTTTTAGGTTTGTCTCGTGTCAATAGATGTCTATACCTACTGTAAAAAGAAGAAAAGAATTGAAAAAGAAGTAAAGGAAGGAAAAACGATCAGTTAAGCCTTTTAGAAAGCCGCTGAGGCTTATTCTCTAAGAGGCGATCAAGAACGTGAGATGTGTTCCACTTTTGGATGAAGGAGACCGACCCTTTGATGTGGTGCGTGTGTTATTGCGTTTCTTACACTTACCTACTGGAGTTTAAGTCACCAGGAAGCAAAATAACTTAGAACATTTTTAACTGTATCGGATACCTACACTCGAACATTTTTACATCGATATTTTGAAACAGTTGCATCGTTTACGATTAGGTACGTCAAGACTATGTTGTATTAAAATTAAAAATGTTTCGTATCCGCGAGGAAAAAATGTTTAAATTTAACTTTAAATTTTTTCATAGACAGTAAGAAAATAGAGGGCGCAAATCGAGATATTATTTACTAACCGAAGGTGAAACGAAACGTAAAGTGTGCTACATGCGTTAGTGGGCATCAAACTCAGTAGTGGTTATAGCGTCAAGCCCCGAGACATCATACCTACTGCCACAGAAGACTGACGCTTTGATGTCTTGTGTGCGTCGGATTGTTAAGATTCTAGAACAGCGTTTGTATTGCTCCACATATAGAGACACCGTATGTATTCAACTGTATACATTTTACAGATTAAATTAATCTTTAAATCTCTTAGAATATTTCTACTATAGTTTAATTACAATGCCCTAATACCTCCTCCATTTGTTTTTTACTTTGTAGTTCAAAATGGATATTAAATAAAATTGATATTAAAAGGTTCGTCAATATTACGATACATCTACGTATAGAC
>LGAG01000003.1:2392616-2442072 GCA_001278395.1 Lerema accius
TTTAAAAATTGTAGATTCGTACTCAGTTACTGTTTTTCAGTCACTCTACATTAGTTTTTTGTAAATATACTCAATGTACAGACAAATTTATTTTACTGTTTTATTATAGTATAGATTATTGTAACGATAAAAAAGGATATAATAGTTTACAATAGTTTGGGACAAGCTAGCCCGACAAGATGAGCTTACGAATTCGAAGTGAATTCCTGAATTTCTTGACCTTCGTAGCGTAGCAAAAGGACTTCGCATAGAGATCTGTGTAACGTAAATTGAGGCAGCAACCGTTTTCAGTCCACTTATCCTCATTTCAGAAAAAGTATGATTGCGGTTCTGTTCTCCTGCGATTAGAATGTCATTTTGCCCCATTAATATAATTATTGATTTAAGTTTTATTTTAATTTTAAAGATATTATTTTAAGGTATTAGTAGATAATATATTTCAGATCGGAATACTAAGCTGATAATCTAATCACCTAGATACCGAACTATTAGCTGTAGTCCATAAAGTAAATTGACAAAATGTATTCTGATTCAATGGCCTATAAGTATTAAAACACTAACGATGATCAAGTCAAATCTCAAGTAGGTACTACACTCATGTAACTCTCATATCAGTGAAGAACAAAGTGACCAACCAATGAACCAAAATGAGCTATACAATACAAAGCGTTAATTACAGTACCAGGGCATCTGACGAGTCAAAGGCTCTGTGTTCAATAGTCAGTATAATTACAAGCAGTTTGAAAGACTGGCGCGAGAGGGGGACGCTTGTTTGAACTGCGTGCGTGAAAATTTGCTACTTTTACACCATAATATCTGCAGCTAAAAGCTTTGAATTCTGCACGAACGCCTAATGTTTCAAAGTTATGTTACACAGCTAATTAATTATCACTCGCTTCAGTGTACAAAATGATCCTGGGAAAATTTCTGGAAACGTGTATTTGCCTGAAAAATATTTCATAACATTTCCGAAGATGTATAAAGGTGATACATGGTGAGCTTTTTAGGGTTTCCTAGAAAAATCTTAACCCTTATAATTTCGCCAACCTGTGAGTCACATTATAAGCAGGTAATAGTATATCTTTTCGGTCGGTCGGCTTATCTTTTCGGTTCGTTTGAAACTGTTGACAAACCTACATAAAGATGTGCGACAGCTACGCCCAGTGTGTCGCGACCTACTGCCCTGCTTGTGTAAGTTGATTGCGTAAACACGCTTTGATGTCGTTAATTGCCCGCCAAAGAAGGTAGCGACTTATTAATCCGTTACTGATAGCATAAATTTTACTGATATTGAAAGATTTCTCAGTTGTTGATCACGATATTCTCGTACAAAGACGTAAAGATGATAAGAAAATTACAAAGGGACGATAAATAAAATAAAAAAATCGGTTAAGTTTTAGGTCACAATATGTTTTTGAATGTATATTTACGGTTCTACATACATTATAATTTTGTTTTTTATTAGTCATTGAACAAAGTAACAGGAATGCAAAAACAAAAAAGCTTATAGAGTTATCATAATTTTAGTAGAGCAACATCACTGTTTTATAACAATATACGAGAAACTTCTAGCATTCATAAAATGCATTAAATATTTGATTCAAATTAAAACTAGAATCTTAGAAGGTGGCAAACAGTGTTACAAGTACCGTTGATGTAGCACGGCCTAGTTGGGTTGCGTCTACGTCGCGTAGCTAGATAGTAGGCATGTTCTCTTTCGCTTAGACCGAGGAAGGGCTAAAGGATTACGCAATGAAATCCCAGTCATCGTGAAGTCAAAGTCAAAGCGTTCTGTATGCGACAGTCGACATAATTACGGACAGTTGAAAGACAAGCGCTCACTGAGTGCTGATGCGTGTGGATAAATTCATTGCTTATAAGTAGCTTTGGTGTTGATAATTGGCTGTATAAGGGTTGATTTTTTAAAGAATAAACATTTTGCTGTGATTCAATACAAGAATCCAATTTTTTCAGATATCTAGTAGGTAAATATAACACCCACATATAAATATCCAAAAAATATACGACTTAGCACAGATTTGATCCCGTTATTTTTATGAGTTGGTATAGATTACTCGCGCTGTACCCAGATTAGACTCGTTAAGCAATATATAGAACTAGATCACAGTGTAGGCAGGATGATAGATAATGAGCCCACCTACCGATGTTGGGGTATATTCCCGGCAAAACCAGACATTTATAATAAAAAATATTTGTAATATTTTTGTAGTTTTATGTCCTGAATTTTGTCATGTTATATTAAATTTAAATTTTAAACACTTTTTTAACTCCTAGTGATTATGGTTCAGAAAAAAAAACTAGATTCTTTGTTGAACAAACCAAAGCTTTTGCATCCTCGTACAAAATTGGTTTCTTTAACGTTCATTTAGTAAATTGAATTCGCGTGTATTTGTATATCTCATTGGGTTTAAATCATAAAGAAAATCCTGGGAACGCCTCCGGGCTAGCTACGAATTAAAGTGTGCTGAAGATGCACGGCTCTGTATAAAGTATTTTAGAAAAAGAATAACTTGCTAAGCTTAAAAAGCTGTAAACTCCTTTGATAATATTTAACAGTTTCCACGTAGTGCAAGAAATACGTTATTAAAACAGTTGTTTTTATCTAATGTTCTCCTGAGAATATTAATTATACAGAATCTGTCTAATTTCATATCTTACCCTCAGTTTATGCAACACGGAAGTTAGGACATTATTGAATTTTTTATAACCGAATCCTAAAGAGTTTTGTACCTCGTTGATAGTTAATAAAAATTGAGAAAACAATAAAATTACAGCGCAATAAAATAGCGAATGTGCCGAGCATAGCTGGCGTCATATTAAATTCCTTGTGAAAACATAAAAATGATTTTCGATCGTAAAACTATAATTTACAGACGTAAAAATGCGCTGAGTTATGTGTTACCCCAAGTTTGAACCACTTTATGATTGGTGAAGTTTAATGACTACTCTACGTTTAATTACTTTAACCCCCTAGTAGTAAATAATTAAATGGCCATTAAAGGTTTACAATTATTTAACAAGTATTCGGTTAGAAAATAATCAAAATTTCTAAAAGTAGGTAGTATTTTGTCTTTCTTTATCACATGCATTCTTAAAGCGCCCCTATCGTTTATACATAAAAACAAAAATAACCAAAATACATAAAAATCTAGCAGGACGCGATTGCATTCAGCAAAACTCTTTGAGTTAGTTTGTTTAAAACATTTTTAGGGTAGCAAATGCCCAGAGCGCTGGTGATATTAGATACCAGTCGAGTAAGCCGCTGTCAACAACTCTAAAACCAACGAACTAGTATTATTGCTTTAAACGTAGAGGACGTGCGTTGTGTAAACACGTATTTTAATCAAGCCTGTTGCTTCACTTCCGTTTGCTGCGGCCACTGCGCGCTCGGCAAAGAAAAACTTTGCATGTGTTTTATTACGACGGATGCGGATCTGCCGCGGGGCTTAATTTTGATTCCGGGCCGGCCGCTTGATTCCTTTTATCTTAAACTAGACATAAAATATGGAATATCGATAACACTTTAAACTGCTCGAAATCTGGTTGTTTACAGGTTTGTCATTTCCCAAACGAGCATGGTCTTTCCATTGTTGCGATAATCGAGGTGTACAAATTTTATTGTGCCCGCGGGTGCGGTAGGCGGCGAGGGGAACGCGCGGTGCGCGATTCATTCGATTAAAGCCTGCTGTACACGGAAATTATCAAACGAAACGCACCGACAGCTCAGCGGTCCGTGAGAGCCTCTACATTAATAGTTTTTGTTCCCCAACTCGCTTGTTTCGTCGCAGAAAGGCAAAGTTAGGTTCAGAGTTTTTCTTTGTGTTAGCGAATTGTTTTCCGGCACCTCTCGTTTTGTGACACTTTTTAAAATTTCGTTCACACAAACAATACAAAACATGGGCTCACAGATACGTCGTAGGTAGTCACATCGTCCAGTGCAGGAATTTTCAATGAAACTTTTCTTAATACGTGCAAATAAAACTTCATAACATCGACTGAAAAATCCTCGTTATGACCATCCGTATACTACAAATTATTCACAATTGTTTATAATTCTTATTCTATTATTATTCATGTATAAATTTAGTTACCATAATTAAATTAAGGTGTGGTAAACACCATTATAAAATAATTTAATTGTTGGACAAATGTAAGTTAATTGTTCTTATTTAGGTACTATTTGTTTGTACTAATGATATTTGAATCGTTATGGTGAATAAATAAATACCTAACTAAATTTAGATGCGTTAACTAAATACAGTTTGTTTTAGCGTTTGTACAGATTTTCCAATTGCACCTCGCGTTAATTTGTTTGTACAAATTTTGCAGTGCCCACAAACGATTCGATTAAATTTTATCTCTCTATTCCATCTAGACAATAGTCGATAATCTGTATAGGTATAATATGTAAAGCTTTTGGTCTAATCTATTGCGTTTAAATCATTAGAATTGGGTATCTACATTAGAAGCAAACGCCTCGTAAATTCATAATAATTATTAAAACATTAAAATAAAATACATAGTAATATCTAAGTTGTTTACATCCAAGTTGCAAGCACTACAAGGTTTCCTATGGTTGTTTCATATCAAACAGAAATAATTGTAAATGGAAACCGAATCGTCAATATGCGTAATGAGTGCTGATTAGCGCTACTGCGGGCTAATTAGCGACGCGTCGCGACGGCGAAGCGTCAAGTCTACGAGCTGATTGATTTACAGCCGCAGTAGTTGTAGCCACATGGAAAACATTCAAAGTTAAACTCCGCGGCTTATTAGAACTGGTTATAAGGGTAGGAAATATCGATAAATAAAAAAGAACCTACCTAATGGTTTTAAGATACTTTAGTGATGTACAACATAGTTACATCTTAATGTTTGAAATCCAATTGGACGTATATTTTTCACTGAACTCCTCGTAATTAGCTGTACTGATTTTAACAGATATTTTGTGTTGTATGTATTTATAGGACGAGTGTGGCTTAGGACTTTATCATCCATTGACTATTTACATAGGTGCCTATTAAATTACTGATCTTTTATAAAGAATTTAAAAGTAAAACAGGCAACAGATTAGTTTATAAACAGAAATATATTTAATGTAAGTAAAAGATTTTTATAACCCAATTAGCTTCGTAACCTTTTGGATCTTTAAAATACGCTTAATGTTATTTATTTAGCTTTGTAAAATAACATTACTTATACTTTATTTCTTAAGGTAGTGTAGGCGTCGTAATGAAAACAGCAAGAAATAGACCTTTTTGTGACTCTTAATTCAGTATTTGTTTAATTTTATGTCAAAATACTCCGAATCGTTTCATATTAAATTAGTTAAAAGTTATCCAGTATATATATATATATATGTATATATATATATGTATATACATATATATATGTATATATATATATATATATGTATATATCTACTTCTTAATCGTCAGCGTCTTTTCCTTGGGTAACGGATATCTTCTTCATGATTCAAAATTCTGTCAATCTACACATCCTCATTTGGTCAATTTAATAACAATAGTCTAGGACCATTTTAAGACATGTTAGCGTGGTAGAGTTTGTGATCAAGTTATTATGTTAAAGAACATAGCGATCGTCGCCGCCGATGCTTAATGATTACCATCTTTCAAACTGAAAGCGTTGAAAAGTAAAATTAATTTCGCTTTGTAAAATTTTTATAACTACCTACTTTTCATAAAAAGGAACAAAAATTTGAAGCTTCGATTGCGCCATCATTAGCAGGTATTTAGCCTTTTCCCGATTGCGGTTTTCAGTCAATTTGCCGAGTGCATTTCCATCTGTGTCCTGCGCTCGCCAAGCCAAATATGCTCTATTAATTATTTATGAAATTAATTCCAATCGCAAAAACAACATGTCCGCTGTATCAGAGTAGTGTGTGCCCACGATCTTTATTGGATTACTGGATCAGTTAGTGTATGAATTACTGACGATTTATGCTTTCAAATAGTTATCGTCGCGCCCCTTTTAATTCGGCTGCAGAGCGATTTTCCATTCGGTTAATTGATTTCGTTAAAAATGTCAACTCACCGGCATTCCGACTGATAAAAGGTATAGAGATATTTTTGATGTTGGTAATTTGTTACGGTTTACCAAAGCTTTTGGTCAGATGCGTGTTGCATAACGCTATATATTTTTAGTGAAGTGATCACCGGAGCGATTCGGCTTATTTTTTATTGATATAGAAGTACCGAGTAACGGAAAGTGCAGTCTATCTGATGTTGAGTTTACTGCATGACTGCGGTTTATGAACTTTAGATAAAGTTTTATCAAAATATGTATAAGGAAGTCAATAAAAGGAGAGCGAAGTGCTTCATGCAAAACCAACCTAAATACTTTATTCAAGCATCTACCACGAATAATCTTTCCCTCTACCAAGAGCAATCAGCAAGAAAATTCCTAGTAAACCTTACTCTACCGTCTCTACTTATAGCTACCAAGAGAACGTAGGTGTACCTACCTTCTTTTTAGGTACATATTACTAAATTCGAAGTAGCTATGTATTTTGCTTGGATATTTTATGAAATTTATACTTATAAACCTCTCGTCGATTTTGGAATGACTTTTGAGTTTACGGTATACCTACTTACAAGTTTCTTTAAATGAGAGGTAATTTTATTTTACAGGTTATAATCTCCTTAACTTGTGAATATCCTACGCGAGTTCATCTCATCACATATGCATAATAACATAACTGGACGAGTTTTATTACACTACTAACGGACGTGGGCAGGATGAGGAGCAAGCACATTTCGTCAGAGCTATTATTAAAACACCTCAGAACTGTTAATTCACTCTTTACGATACCCGGAACTACTTGCAAGGAGGGATATTCAAACTTTTACGATTTTAAGTTTCCATGTGAATTCTGAGTCGATAGGTAAATAGATCAGATGTTTTAATGCATGAAGTCATGGTTAATTTCATATATTTTTTTAATTATATATTTTTCTACACGAAAGAATAGCGTTTAACAAAACAACCACAAAAAACGCCACAACGTACAGAGTTGCTCTTGTAGCAAGAAATTAGCTGCCAATTGCATCGAACACACTATTATAAGTTCGGCCATTGTTTTACTGTTTTTAGAATTCGTATGAAGTTGGTTAGCGTTGTTACTACTTTCCTAGGTGTTTGAACAAAGACTGTTGAGAAATTTATAATTGAAATCAGGTTTTTACTCGACATTGTTTAATATGCTCGGTGTACGAAGTACTTAATCCTAAACGTAAGTTTGTTCCAGAGATTAATTTTGAAGTTGCTGTTAGTCGAAAATTATAGACTGGTACGAGTAGCACCAATCTGCTTAGTTCATTAGGTACTTTTGGCTAGCTAGCAGATCTTGGTTTAAGTTTCATGCTTAGATTGTCATTGTTTTTAACATACAAAATCCCTGTTACAGGAGTGTAAAAGTAGTTATCGTATTGTTCAAATACACAATTTGAATAATATTTAGCTACATCCTACTTCCTACTAATATTATAAATGTGAAAGTTTGTAATGATGTTTGGATGTTTGGATGTTTGTCCCTCCTTCACGCTCTAACCGTTGAACGGATTAAGCTGTAACTTAGTACACAGATAGGTTGCATCCAGGAATAGGACATAGGATACATTTTATCCCGATTATATGTTCCCTTGGGATATATCCCATATTTTTTAAACTACTCTTCTGCGGGCGAAGCCGCGGGCGACGTCTAGTTTATAATATATTCTTCATAGATCGAAGTTGACCTTGACACAAGCCAAAATGTTAATAAAACACATTTTTAATGTCACAGCCACAGCAGGTGCTAATTATATCAAATTAGCTCGAAAACTACTTTCATCTTGGATTTCTCGTCTATTTAAAATGATTTAAATTAAAACGTTCATATTAAACGTGCTTCAGAGATTCTTTGCGGGAAATAAAAAAATTAAAATATTTTCTATAGTTCCACGTTTGAAAATAAGTTGTTTTATCCGTCAGCGTTATGGGCAAAGTGAAAAAATGAAAGTGTTTTAATATTAATAGCAAACGACAAACATATTAGTACACGCAGTAATCCTCGGCAAACGCGGTTCGCGATGTGCGTGACCGTGTCGTGATCGTCGGGATCTAGTCGTTGTTGCTACGCAGAAAATGCATGACCATTCTACAGCTTTTAACGTTTTCATTTGAAGGTCTGTTCTGCACAATATTCAATGGTGCATTAGAAATATTTTATCAAAGTTATTCGATTTGCTGGAAAAGATTACTTTTAGAAATCCATTCTTTCATAGGTCTATTTTTCTATAACACCCAGTTGCTTAGGAAATGTAACTTTTTAAGTGTAACATTTTAAGTTCAAAGAAAGCTAATTTCTTTTTAAAATATGAGACTAGGAAACGAATCTACATCAACTGCTCATGGACATCGTGCCAAACCTCGAGTAGGTGTCTATAGGGAGTTCGTATGTTCAATTACTGATAAATGTTAATGAGAAAGTTGTAAATGTTAATTTATTAGTGAAGGGTCTGCGAAAGATCGGTACAATTAATGCAGGTTAGTATTGTTAGAAAATAATAAATACATAATAAGTTAGTAATTGCTAGTATTTGTTCCGATTGAAGTAGGTGAAAGGCGTTGCTATCCTTGAGGACAGATGGTTACCACTTATATAAGTGTACTCTGGAACTCAAGCCCCCAGCCGGAACACGACCAGTTGTTTGGCGGCTAACTCAAGCAAGAGGGTGGTCGTTACCCAGGCGGACTTCACCTTAAACTTTATAAAGAAGTCGTATTCAATTGACAGCGATAAATGATTTGATAACTTGATTTTACTATTTGCGTTAAAAAATAAAGATATCGGAACTATTTCTCTTTACTTGTTAAAGTTTGTAACTTACTGTCAACTGTAAATTAGTCGTAAATAAAATCTTGAAATATTTTAAATATGTAAAGTATAGCCTGAAATCAATATCTAAGTAAGTAAATGTTATTGATAAACATAAGTAAGGTCTTCAAACATATTAGTACACGCAGTAAGCTCTGGTCAAACGGATGGAGGCGCGCGTGATCGGAGCTCAATTGTCGGGATCTGTGGCCTGTTGGCATGCAGCAATCGCATAATTATCCTGCTGCTGTCGTCAAAGGACTTGAGAAATAAATTAATCTCGAAAATAATAAGCAAGTCTTCTAAGTAGGTCGCGGATTCATTTTCCGATGGTATTTCACCTTGTCATCGTTTAATGATTTTTCTGGATAGATTACGATAAACTTTCCAAATAGATACCCAAGTTGTTTTTAATGAAACTACAAACAACAAATTGGGGTAACAAAACATCTGGGAGTAACTGAATAACTACTTTATACTACCTATCGGCTCCAACTGTAATCCAACTAACTCGATCGCTTAAAAGTCCTCCTTAAAAATCAAAATCAGTCCTGATACTGAAGAGGAGTTCAGTTTTTATTTATAGATGATTTAACATACAAATATAACTCAAGTGTCAAGCGGGCAATGAATGGGAAAAGCGCATACGCGAATCTACGAATCGCAGTAATGCAAAGGAACATAAAAATGTACGTGTTTACGGACCCTGCACGCCAATATCCCACGGACTGATTGCTTCTTTACTGTTACACGATAAAAATTTTATTAGATGCTCATAAAGTGTACTCAGACGACTCGCGAGACCCAGTAGCCAATATATTTCAAACTACGCTGTAACCGACCTTTCATAAAACTTATAACGTTAATAGTTATATTAGTAGTTACTTACGAGTCTGTGTCGGTTCTGCAATGTTAGTTTTAGTTCACATTTTGTATACCACTATCGATTAATATCTTTCTACTAAATGCTTTTTTAACAAATCCATAAAGCATGAATAGAATGGCTAAAACATTTTTTGTGCCTAAAAATTCTGTGCTTGGATGCGTAAACCGTCGAACTGTTCAAATCGTTTAGTAAGCACCGAATAGGTTGTGTACAAGTGAGGTACAACGATTTTAATCGAATGGAAACGGAACAAAGTGAAAATTTGCACCTCAATTATTCCAACAGTCGCGTGTGGACAAATAGCCAGGTGTCAACACGAGCGGTAGTAATAATGAGCGAAGAGCCGGCCATTCTAATTACTTTAGCTTTTATTATACATTATTATATTTCGATAATATTATTCGCATTACTAGACCACAGATTTCAATGAAAGCATTGTACAATTCTGTAATAAGAAAACATACGTAGGTACTTAAATTGGTAATTTGGTGATGATGCATTATTATTTTAATTTCAAATACCACCTTGTGTATCTGAAAAAAGTAGTAATACAGGCAATCCAAAATACTATGAATATCTACCTGAATATAATAAGCGGTTTAACAAAACTTTTAAAAAACAAAGATGACTGAATGAAAGCGCCAATTAAACGGTGCTTTTTTCTGTTAATATCAGAGTCTATTATTGAGTAAGCCTCATAAAGAGAACTCAATAAAACATAAAGCTTTGGTCCCTGGCGTTTGGCCTCGACTCGAGTCGTCTCCAATAAAATACAAATAGAGTCGATTGAAATGCAGGACGAACCGGGCTGTTTACTTGATGCCGACCGAGGCAACGATAACCAAGATTGCTTTTTTCAGTTTCCAATCATTTGTAAAATGTTATTGCGCAAATTAAAAACTTGAGAGACAGTTTTTTATGTCAACTGACAAATTAGCAAATGAGATCACGGTAACTGCACGGCGTCGCCCGTGGATGTCTTGTTAAGAAATAATAAAGAAGACGGTGAGGATTTTGGCTCTCAAGACCTCTGACAACAGAACCTCTAAGACCGGTGAAAAATGGCGCATGGTGGAGGGGGAAGCGTCGTTATTTAGAGGTTTTTTTAAGACAAAAATACATAAAAAAGTATATTTTATTTGAAAAAATTACCTGTAAGATAAAGGTATTCACAACATATAGCGGTATACGTGACACAACTATACTCGATTTTTTTAAGTTTTTTTTTAATATTAGCAAGCATCTTAGTGAACTGTCATAATAATAGTTCACCATCATCATATAATTTACAAAATTTTCTGAAACCTGGAAACAACAAATATATGGATTAACAATAATGTAAGGCTTTTCCATGCACTCCTCTGATTTGTCTATTTATATAATAAAATTGACACCTCAATGACGACCGTTTTGCCTTATAAGAATCCGAAACCTCTGTAATATTACACGATAATGATGGACAATGTACAGGTACATTTTGTACATCCATATTGTACATTACATCATACTTTACGTACATTTAACTAGGCAGCAACTAACATTGAAAAGTTGACCACACGGTATCATCTTAATAGTTAAATAAGACTAACTTAGCAACGTGCTTACCTTAAAGCAACCTTACAGTTTAACCAGCAAAGCCTGTTATTACAACATTAGCCAAACTGAATCATTCCTACGTTCATTTAAAGTGTTTTAATCAATATCAAGTTGATTAATGCACAGATTTTCATACTAATTTGATTCACATACGCGTTAATCATTCTTTCAAATCCTAATTAAACATGCAAGGTAATAACCGTAAATAGCTACCATATAAAATCAATCACTATCAGATTCTTAGTTAATCCTTCTGAGGTGTTAAGATGAATATTTCATTCAGTAAGTAATATTTTTTTTGTGGTTCCAAACACTTACTATTTTAACTATAAATGATGTTATTCAATGACAATAACTTGCCATTAGGCTCATGATCTTAAATTGATTTATTCAGTAAAAATAATTATACAATTGTATCATATTAAAAAAAAATTGTAAACGTATTTCGGCATAATACCCTCGTTTTTTCTCAATAATCTCGCACCACATTTTTAGCACTCAGACTAAATTAAACTATAACAACATTTATTAATATTAAAAGATCACTATTTTCAGTTTTAATCACATTTTGTTCTTGCCTATGTTGGCGGCTAACATGGGCTACAGAGCATTATATTGGAACGGACGACTTTAACAATGAAGGCAAACAAAAAAAAACTAATTTTTTACTGGATATGGACTCAATCTCATCTCGATTAATTCATAGAAATCAAACTGTTTCTGATGAAAAAGAGCAAGAAAGAATGTCACCAAATTTACAAAATATTAATGTCACAATGGATCCATTCATTGTTTATGACGAAGAATATTACAATCCACCAATAGAAGTACTACCAAGAAAAGATACAAAGCACGATAATGATCCAGAACCAGAAAATATTGATTACAGGAGATCAGGAGAGCCAAGCAAAGGAAAAAGTGACAAGAAAAAAGAAAAGTCCAGTTTTATAGACCAGATAATTATGCATCCTGATTTTCAAGACATGCTACAAAAAGCACAAGGCAATGATTTAAATCCAATAAACAATAAAATGGTGGATAACGGAAATAAATATCCTTTACACCCTCAGCACAAGGATACTGAAATTCCTTACAACAATTTTTTGCCGCAGAAAAAAATTAACATAATTCATCATCTTCCATCGTACTATGGAAGTTTATTTGGATTAAAAAGTCTCAAAATGTTCCCGAAAACTTATCACGTGCATGCGATCCCATACTTTCAATTTTGGGGGAATAAATTGTCCAGAAACTTTGTTGGTCAGCCTTTGTACCTTTAACAGGGATGCTTAGTACTAATAAAGTTTTCTGTATTAGATATGGTTTTAATGTTTACGCGATCTCTATGTAGTTAGATATCAGTCACCGACAGCTAGTTAGCGAGTTTGAGTTTGGAACAAAGAAGCCATCCGCAATTCAAACGTGTTCAAGGATCTTGTTAGAACAGGCATAACTGAAGTTATCTTTGCTTTGTTTGTTAGTTCACCAATGTTTAATGTTATTACCTCAAAATACTAAATTAAATTCGATGCTAAATAATTTGCTCTTTAAGGTTAATAGTCAATATGACGATGAAAAACAAAAATAAAATATTTTAGTATTCCAAAAGAAATGTATGAATTTATATTTTAATAAATCAACATAATCCCATATAATTTTTGACTTTTTAATATAACAACAATACCAACAATCAAATTTATAGTACTATTCTGAGTGTCAGAGAGTTAAGAGTACCTGTAACAAAAAAATGTTCCTAGAATATTATACGAGTATCTAATTAATGGTTTTGTGTTAGTTGCGAAACACCTAATTTGCTCTTTAATGGTAACGCACTGATAAAGTTAAAAGTAAAAGTATTAATTAAAAGTAAAAGTATCTACATGGTAAGCGTGATGCGTTGACGTTCTTAGAAAAGGCTTAAGCTGGTTATACACTATACGTTTACAGTTTATTTTTGCTCTGTAAATGCACGTATTATAATGTTAATGACCGTAAGTGCCTCAATCTATCTCGTCGTAGTAAAGTTACTTTATTTCTAGAGTTCACTGTTAAACATTGCCATGGAATAGCATGTAGTCCCATCAAAACTTACTTTTATCAATTCACTATTTATTTTTGTCCACTGAATAAATTGCGTTAATTTATGATATATACACACGTTTACTCATATTTATTCGTAGATTGCGTACAGATCGCGCGAACGCCTAGTGAGCACTGAGCTTTAACCAAGAGTTACGCTTTGGGGCGGTTGCGTTACTAACAACTTAAATTACGGTCAACACCATTCATTTACGACTTTCAAGTTGAAATACGATTTATGTCAAATTCCAACGCCTTTAGAAAGACTGTGACAAGATTTGGACTAAAGTTTGTTGCTTTAATTTCTCCCTTTCCAGAATCCAATATTTTTTAACGTCGCTTTCGCAAGCATTTCTTCATACATAATTTTCACTTTTTTTTAACGACCAACTAATCTTACCTTAAAGCAAAAGCAGCGTAAAGTTAAAAATAAAATCAAGCCTTCAACTATTTTAAACAAGAAATAAATATTAAGTCACATATTCATATTGTAGCATCTCGACAGAATGCTTTGCCAAGCTAAATACTACTTCATACTGAAAATAATACTTCACGCATTATCACAGCACTTGCTAATCTGCACAAGGTGCTTTCAATAGAGCTTCGCATATAGAAAAGTTTGGGTGAAAATGTTTCAAAGTTCGCAACGGAAACGCGTTGAGTGAAGTTGCTATGTTAATGTATTTTCCGCTTTGTATCAGAACTGTCTAGTTGTTAAATACGAACGAACGTCGAACACATAGCCTACACACTAACGCATTAAGAGGTTTATGTGCTCTCTATAAAGTAGATTATTTGAAACTTCCACGTGCAAAAACGTTTAATGCAAAACTAAGTATGTTCGTTCTCTGCATTTTCAACAAATTCCAAATAGCTTTTGACTAATTTCATAACTTTTGTTACCTTTGACAATACATACCTATTTTATGTACATTTTATGAAAAAGGTAAACAATTTTATTTATATTAGTAGTTTATTAATTGGTATTTATCAAATAAATAAATCATACCTACTTTTAACATGGTAGTTAGCTAACTAGTAAAAAAGTTAGCATTAGTAATAAGCGTTTATTCAGATACAAATACTAAGATATAACAAAAATGACTCACGTATGTACTAATACAAAACCATTTTATGAGTACCTTTGTTAGATATTATTTTATACAAATAAAATATTATTGTTTTCAGTATTATAACAATAGTTTAAATAGAAAATCATTTTTACCTTATTCTGGTATCAGTACTCTGCTATACACAGTAAAATGAATGTTATCCATATTTACGCAGTTGTATTATGTCTCAAATAGAGTGCGTACTTTGACGTACGTACTTCGAATCGTGCCGGCAACATAGTAAATATTGTCTCATGTAGTACTAAGAAACTCATATAAATCCAATTTATTTTCCATTTCCTCACTTCATGAAACTTAAATATGCTTGCCAGGTAAACCACTTTGAAAGCAATCCTTTGATCGTGCTTATCTCTTTATGCAAAATTTTAGCAAATTTTCGTCTTATTGCCTCATTTTTATGCATGTTCATTTTACTATATCTGCCTTATAAATTGAAAAATTGTACATAATTTGAAATAGTTTGGTATCGAAACAACAAAATAAGTTTTTAATGTGTTAAAATTCTGGTCAATAGACCAAACTAATTATAATAATAATCCATTAATAACTTTTAAAAAAATACCAGAAGACTGTAATTTAATAATTCTGTTGCGTTTTAAGATGATAAAAGTAATAAATACGTGGGTGGTACGTGTACTTGTCTAACAAGGTGGACTTGTTAATGCAAATAGAAGCTGATCAGATAGATAAAACAAATTGTTTGCGCTTATCTTTCCTCTCAATATACTTGCATAGAGCTCTAGCATCGAGTTAATAAGAATTCAAATGTCGGAACAGGTTACACAGACGTTCCAATCTGGATAAGGAGGTAACATCGGAAGATGTAGTTTCATTACCGGGAACAAGGGAAACAAGAGTGTATTAAATATCACTTGTGTATTATACACCTTTTTATATTAGGATAAACGTGTAAGGTATAAGTTATTTTTTTATGTGATTACTACATGTTAATATATAAAAAGACAGCGATATGTGTGTTTGTCACTGAACTACTTCTAAACGGCTAACCTAATTACAATTTAATTTTTGTGGGGTATTTTGGAGATACCGAGTATGGTTTCGATCCACAGTTGGGCCCGGCAGGTGATGCTGATGTCGAGATACTTTAATGGAGACAAAGTATTAGAGTTACTAAAACGCCGCCACAGCAAAAATTATCCGATATGATGAGCAATTTTGCTAAAGGTACATGAAAATTGAAGTTCGGGAGTACTTGATGCCATAATATATATTAGTCTTTTCGGTACAGTTTTGATTTAAGGTGTCAGAGATACGCTCACATGGTTCAATATATTAAAAGAAAAATCAGGTTTATAATGAATATTTCCACGTGTTTTGCTCACGATTTAAAAGTACAACTGCTTAATTGTGTTATCTTTCAAAGTAAAACTTTCGAACTAAAATGAAAACAAAATGCTTTAAAGTAAAATTTTTATTCACGGCAAGCGATGCTTCAAGCAAGATAGCACTCGAAAGTTTACGGATTGTGCATGAGCAGGAATTAACTTATAAAAGAAGTTCGACATGCTTGTCATATACACTCATACTTCAGTTTCGCTGTGAGCGGAATCACAAAGAGCAAAATATTAACACGAGCTAGTTACTTATTTGAAAAGCTATTGCAAAGTTTTGTACAATTTTGTATGCTAGCAATTCAGTAACTTTAAACATTTCTGAGAATCGCGGAGTGTATAATTGTACGTCACGTCTGCTGTAGGTGTGTGTAATATGCTCATTTAAAAAGTTGTTTTTTTAATTGTAGTCGAAAGAAATAAAGTCGACGAGTGCGAGTCGGATCCTTACACAGAATATATGCAAAAAAAACAGACTAGTTATTGATTTTTTGTCATCCTTATAAATTTATTTAAAGTGAGATAAAATCAAAAAGTAATCGAAGCTTAACTTAGGTACTTTAAAAGATGTAATTCTGTCTGATATTCTTTAAAAAAAATAAGTTTTATAATCATGTAGCAAATGTGCTGAAATTGCAACAAGTTTAACCGTTAGGGGCAGCAATAATGCTTGCTTTTATTATCAAAAGAGTCGGTTTGGCTGCGGAGGGTGGAAACAGTCCCGCAGAGTTAGGGATGATCTCATTACGCATATGAAAACTGGAACCCTCTCAATCAAACAATATTTTATAATGGAACTTTCGGTATTCAGTACGATTCATTATCAGAGTGTATGACATGATCAATATTTTAATGGTATTAAACTTTGGATGCACAATATGAAAATATGTATGTTAAGAAGTATTTTAACTGCTTCAATAAGTAACTATGTGTTCTTATGCATAAGAATGGACTATAATCCCTGTTTAATATTTCTAATTATGTTTTAAACAAAAATGCTATACTATAGGTACTATGCTATATGTAACTTATATACCTACATTCGTACCCACAATCAAGACAAGCAATTACGTTAGTTTATTTTAACTCACAAAATCTGTACCTACTAATAAACTTTAAACGTCCGGCGGCTTAATTCGATCCTAAGTGATGGTTGAAATTAAGCAACTGCGGGCGCGGTCTGAAAGTGGTTTGGACATCGCTATTTAGCACTTTTGTACTTCAGAGAGTACGTTAAGCTGTTACACTCTATTGATACCTTTAGACAACTGTCATAAGGTAAGGTAAGCATAAAAATCTCTGACACTTGAATTAGCCACCGGCGCTAGTAGTCCATTAATTCTGAAGCAGTGTGATGAAGTATGCAATAGGCATCCTTAGTAACACCCGTGCTTAGTAGTCGGCCATAAATGAGTAGAGGCCATTGAACTATCAACGACTGAATTTATAATTATTTTTAAGTTTGTGTAATTAAAAATATAACTTTAAATAAAAAATTAATGATGATTTATTTTTAGTGTCAAGTAGAAATTAAGACGGAAATGCTTAATGAATGACTTCAAAAAGAGAGGCGATTCGCAGTTTGACTGAATATTATTATTTATTCGTCATCCTTATAGTAAAAAGTAATTAGAGGACTTCTTCGAAATTCAACCATACCTTATTATGTGAAACAATTGATTAAAGACTCGTTCGGTTACCTGGCAGATGTCAATGTCAACGATGTTACTTCTGTCGACAACTTGATGTGGCTGTTTATAAAAAATCAAACTGTGTGAGTTTTGCTTTAAATGTAAAAATAATTGTGTTCTTAATTATCTTTATTATTCTTAAAAATGTACCGAAGTATTATTTAAAAAATATATGGATTACATCTCATTCTCGCTTATTTTAATTAATTTTTGACCTTGTGATATAATTTAATTTTGGATTTAGTACGATAGATTCGAAACTACGACAAACTGTATCCCGCGATGTTCCATTAGGTTTTTAGGATTGCCCCCGTATGACAGCTAATTTAAAAACGTATTCACGTCAATAATAAAAAATGAAGGTGGTCCCATAGCTGGTGTTTGTGTGCGTTATGTAACTCTGTCCCGCTTTGGCTAGATGACGGTTTCATTACAGCTGAGTGTCACTGAACGATCTCTTTGATCGCTGCCGTCGAACGATACAATCAGAACGAGATACTACGGTTGTAATGAGATTGGATAATTAAATTTTAATTTGAGTTACGACAAGAATTTAATTGCTTGACGGGTACGTATTACGAGAAAACTAGTTCTCGATTCTGAGAATTAGGTTTTTTGTTCGCGTTATTTTTAATTTAGTATTCAGATTTCATAGCTTCATTGGTCTTTACGCTTAACAATTTTAATGAAAATATTATTCGGGACATAATCGTGTCGGAAATTAAAAAATAAATCAAAAATATTTGTAACACTTTCACTTAGCTAGGTACTTATTATACATACTGGGGATTCATTACCTCAATCTTAATAGCTTCAATAGAAATTATATACAAAAGTTCATATTTTCAGACGATTCTTTAACTACATCTCATATTAGTAAGTCCGAAGCGAGTTTCGTAAAATCTAATTATGCTAGTATTGTAAGATGCGAGTTCATTTCTCGTATAGTTAATCGGTGATTGTTGTGGGTAGGTGATTTAAAGCCAATGTATAGAGAAGCAATGATTGCAGTCGAGGCTTGCCGGGACGCTGTGCGCGACAAATTATTGACACGCATCATTGCTTTGTTGTACGAGATTGGAGCTATTCTTGGACCTTGGCGAATTTTGCTTCTTCGGACATATTTCTGAAATGTCTACTAGATTGGATTGCACGCTAGAAATGACGATGGCAAATTGTTGTCGAAAATTGGATGTGAAAATTCGTCTACTGTCATTTTAGGCAATTTTTAATCTGTATTTGTTTTTGTGAGACTCTATTTTAAGTACTTTCTCTAATTGTAATTAAAACGTTTCTGTTTAGACATATTTATTGTACCAAATTCTTTACCAATTTCAAAATTAAAGTCTTCCTTTTTTCATTAAATTCATATTTATTTTTTACACAAAATAAATATTTTAAAAGATTTACATTAACTTTTGAAGCTCTATAAAAATTCTTTAAAAATATAAATCTTTTGCTAAATCCGTATCCTTACAACTTGTTATGAAAATAAAGCGAGTAAAGATGCGGAACTTTAAGATATTCTTATTTTAAGAGGGCACATATAGCGGTGCAAAGCGTCTGTTACGCTTGTTTTTACAACACTTTTAAACAAGGCACTTACGGGTTGTGGCCACGGAGAAGGAAGAAAGAAAACACAGGTTTATGTTTGCAGTCTTTCGGAACATCTCCACCGAAATAATTAAAAGTTTTTACGATCACCGTGTCTAGCTGCAAGGTTCCGTACTGCGTAACTACAAGGTCCTTATAAGGTGCGAATGTGATCTGCTCAGTACAGTTTTTATTAATATACGAGTGCGATTTATGTTGATCGCGTTTTGTTTTTGTAATATCGCTTGCCCATCGTATCAAGGATGTGTGAGCCTGAGTATTCCCTTAGTTACTTAAATAAATAATAAATTATACCTACATTATAAGTCTTTCTAAATATGATATAGTTTTGATTTTTCTAATTTTTCACACACATAATTAATTTTAAATGAAACAAAGAATTATAACTGAATCTAGTAAAACTGGGATGACGTTTCCCGAAATTCCCACAAATAATTCGTGTTCCAGGCTAATTAAATCGGAGCGCGTCTGGATCGAACAAAGGCCAGAGCTACATTGGATTCTAATTACACTTTATTAGATTTGACCGACATTTAAAAGACTGGTCCACTTTGACCCGGAAATTGGATTGCTTAGCACTTAGAATATAGTTCATAAAAACTGCGTCTGTTTCTTTATAGCGGAAACGTGTGCGAGATTTAAAGCGGTCTTCTTTGTTAAACTACAAAGGGGTCTAAAGAGCTTACTGTTAAGGGAAAAAGTAATAATCGGTTGACCTCGTCGTGGCGGTCTATTATTATTTGATTAAATAATTCATGGTTAAGAAGGAAAATTATGTTGTATTTAATTTTTTAAATTCTCTTTGATATTCTTATTTCTGTAATTAACCTTTAGTTAGCCAATAAGATGTTTATTGTAGATGAAATAACAGCTTATTTCTGCTTCTCCAGTAAACAAAATACCATGTATGAGGGCCTACAACTATAGTCAAATGCTAAATAACTAGGTATTATAGATTTGTAATCCTTATGATAATATAGTTTGGCCTTGTTGCCAACAAAAGTTTATAATTTGATTATCAGCTTGCCTATGAATGATTTATCTCAAGCTTATGTACTTAATTAATAAATGTTTTAATCATTTTTTTGTCTCATGTAATGTAATGTAATATTTACAGCCGTAGGCCCATCGTAACACTCTCGTAGCAGTCACGTAGCAGCCACGTAGCAGTCGCGTAGCGGGTACACTGCCATATACCATCCGCTACACGGATGCGCAATTAAAACTTTTTTAGACACGAACTTATCGGTAGAGCGGAGCTGTAAACGACTGGTGTAAACATTTTGCTTCTAATTGGATACGACATGATCTAAAAAAAATGTTAAACCGTAGCTTTTAGACGTTCTGCCCTAATTAGATACAATTTACATTAGAATTCTGTAACTGTTTGATGTAATTCAGTCCGCTACATAATTAAAACTTCACCAACATGAAAGATGTTGAGGTGTAATCATTGCTTATTGGTTTTAAGCCTGTATGCCAAACCAACTTGCGAACTTTACATCGAAATTATATTACATACTGCTAAAGGGTATGATACTGTATAAAATTATATAAAAGCTAAAATCTTACACATAACATTGACGTCATTAACTTACAAACAGTACAACAGGAAAATTATGAAAAATGCATGAGTATGTCGTTTGACTGTCATAAAGTGTAAACGTATTTGTAAGCATTATGAGCGTCGATACCCTTTGCCAGTGTTTATTTACAATAATGATCGTTACCGTATGGATGTCGTAGGTATTCGCATTGAAAGAAAAATCCAATAAGTTCGATGTTGAATCAAATTTCCGAATGTTTTAAAATGAGTTATATTACAAAGGTATCTTTTTTAGTCTTTGGAATAGTTCGGATCATGCAATGTAATTTAATATTGCATAGTTACATCCTTATTAAAAATTGTTAACTATTATTTGCTTGAGTCGAAGCAAACATCCTTAGGATTCCATCCTTATCTTTCTTATCTAAGAGACCCATCACTGCCTAAGAGTACTGTGTATGCGAGGTTACAAATTAACAGTAACAATTATGCGGCTTAATAAAAGAAACATACTGTCTAATTACATACGCGTTAGTATGCATATTTAGTCACGAAAGCAGCCATGTAACGAGAGTCTCAACAACACAAATATATTGAGCGAATTTATCCTCAATCGGTCAAGGCGTTCATGTTTCTAACTGATAACCGCCTTCGCTTCAAGATACGTTACCCATATTTCACAAATTGTATCGCAACTTCGCAACCTAAGACACTGTTACCCATGTAAATTATATTTAAAAGCTGCAATATACAATTTTTTATTACAGCAAAAATCATAATAAGATAATCTATAGTTCGGATTCACATATTATCTGAAGATTCTATTATTATACATGTATATTCTAACTATCAATCGTCAATCCTTTTCATTTAATTAGTGCCTCCATTCCGCATTGGGGCAACGTGGCCGAGTATGCTCTAGGCGTTCTTACTTATAAGAAGTAACTCGAGCTCAGTAGTGGGTTTACAAATTTTACATGATATTAGTACGAACGTTATTCGTATATACTAATAAACAATTTCAGATTTTGATAACTCTATAACATG
Source organism: Lerema accius (assembly GCA_001278395.1). Taxonomy (NCBI): domain Eukaryota; kingdom Metazoa; phylum Arthropoda; class Insecta; order Lepidoptera; family Hesperiidae; genus Lerema; species Lerema accius. The sequence continues at coordinate 2,414,460 of LGAG01000003.1, forward strand.
GGGGAGCGCCTCGTTAATTTCATTGAATGTTAATTAGCACAGAGTAGATCACCTATCGCCAGCACAATCTCTATAAGTATTGGTGTTTATAGTCGCATTGCCAATCAACAACGCTCAGATACCAATGCGATTTAGGCGCACGAAGTAATTACATGTGATACACGAACGTGAAGTTATTATACATGATCCTTTAGAGTTCATTGTGACGCAGTAAAGTAGATATTTTGTAATTGATACTTTCTTTGTCTGATTTTAGTTGTCTATGACGCCTAATTTTTTATGTTATTCACAAAAAATGAACTTCACAAACTAACTTTTTATTTTATTTTTAAATACATTGTTATAATGTAAGCAGTAAATAACATATTAACTGTTTTGTTATCATATACTTTTATTAAAAATTGCGTAATATTTAATTGTTGTTTTGTTTGTATACAACCTTTAAAAATATAAGACAAATTGAAACCTCTTCTACGTTTAATTTTCGCTTTTAAAGTCGACCACCGTGAATTTACAGTAGAGTACATTTGAAACGGTGTTTAATAAATACAAATTGAAACAATCATTGCAAAACGGTGGTGAGTAATCATCGAAATAGGATTGTCACTTTCCAATTAGTGCTACGTCGACTGAAACACGCACAATGATAGGTCCTTTCATCGCTACTAGGGTAAGGGAGCTTTTCAATGTATAATTTAAAGTTGCTATTCTGTTTTATTCTTGTTTACTACATCCGACATTATTGTATTCTTGTTCCAGCGCGATTCGTGTAATAAAGTACGATATCTCGACGTTTCGTTGTCATTGAAGTCGAAAGGTTTTCTCTGAACAGCTTACAGGCTTAACAGAAAACTCATTTTCTGCAATCGTTATGAAATTGTAAGTAAGATTTTATTTCTACATACGTATAGGAGTACCTATTGGTAGTGCAGGTTATATATTACCAGCAATCCAACAATGTAGCACTTCATAACACCTATACTTAATTTTTGCAGGTGGCTTAACACAACATAGTATTTGTATGTTATGGTTACATTTTTACCTACACTACTTGTGCGTAGTATTTTTCGTAAAATAAATAAAAATAAAAACCAAATTATAATTGAATAGAACATTTATTTTTTGAACGGAACGGCTTCAATAGTTTAAAAATTTTATCCAAGACTCTGTTAATCGAAGAATAACGTGATCACTTCTCTTGAGGGTAGATATATATATTTTTTATGTGCTATACTCAGATACCCATGGTTTAGCTTGCGATCGAACTGCGCAGTCGTCACCACAAGTGGCCCTTGACCCCGCCGGGTGGTAGCTGCGCTTATAAACAAATATTAAATGTTCTGTTTGACAACACTATAATACAAAGACATAGGTAACTACTCGATTTTATACAAGATAATTTAAAAAGGAGTAGTGGGCGTATTTTCCTCCTCCTTTTTCCTCCCAGTCGACCCTAACTTGCTGAAGTTTAGTATGTACGTAGGTATTTGTCATTTATAAATCTGATAAAGACACCTTTCTAGACATAAGTAATAGAAAGGTAAAGTAGGTATAAGAAAAGTGAAGACTACATAATTAACTAAATGTTTAACTATATAAATTACTAAATATATAACTAGTGTTTATTACTTAAAGTAACAATTATTATTTTTATTGTGATTCCATAATGTTTTTGAAAGGACATTAAATAACTAATCCAGTACACAATCGCCAAAGAATGATTCCTGAATCTTGTGTTGTGTGAATGACCACGACGAACTTATTTATTTGTTTGATCAACAGTTTGGAAAGCCTAACCAACCCCTATTTCTACCTACATTGGGCCGGTTTTTGTGTGAGTCGGCACCCAAAGCATAGAAATTCGAGTACTCGCTGGTTACCCACCAATTTAATTTCGAGCTACTCCCAGTGGGCAATTTACTAACGCGTTATCTTTAAGCTGCTTTGTCATAGACCTAGAATAATGAATAGATGTGGTTGGCTCACAATAATTGCATTCACTCTATTAAGGATGTTTCATACAGGATCTACGTTTTTATGGAACATTATATGTATTGATAATTATGTATTGATATAAGACATACATAAAAGTCGTTATAAAATACGATTAAAACAAATACAAAGCACGATAGCAAATAATGAACATTTATCGAATAATAGGAAATAGTTATCACTGTTTCTTAACTAAGAAGTTATTGGTTGTTGGGTAGGTACATTATGTCAGTTCATTAGCAGCAAAATGAATTTCAGAAAATAACGACACAAATTCAACATAGAAAAGTCACATAATCGTCGTATGCAGAGGTACAGAACGGAATAAAATCAATGCATGCGTGTCTGTTTCAATGTAAAGAGTCAGCTAGTGAGATCATAATTACATTCACAAGGGCGATGTAAGTGCGCTCCGACGTCATTCAACATTATGCGCTATATTACACGATGCAACCCTTGTTGGGCCATCTATGACATAATATAGCAGAATACGAAGCACTTTAGGCTCTTTAAAATGCTTCGCCCTATATTAAATTAATGTGTAAATTAAAGATTATATGTGAGGTTGAGAGAGCTATATTATACATGAACAGAAGGATTGGAATGTACTGTAACCACAATATTATACATGATTTTTATAACGAATCACTTTTAAAATTTATACCTGTCTTAACAATAATATTTACAAACATTTGTTATTTCTTTCACACAGCGCAATCAAGGAATTTGTCGTCATAGAAACTGCAATACATATATTATTATGAATGTGAACGTGTCCATTAGCATTCTATCCTCGTTTTAACACTGTACATTGCCCTCCACTACTTCTGGCTGTAGCTAAAAAATTGTTAAGAAGGTTTATGATAGCATTACAGACACCAACGGTGAACTCCAGACGATATGCCAAGACTTGAGGACGTGACATTCAGGATTGACCTATTCAAGTATATCTTAATTTTTTTTTGTACCGAAAAAGCCCTGATCTAAAGAATGAAACGTCTAGACTAGACTGTAAGTTTTAACTAGATATGAACCTAAAATAGAAGGTTATTGCGCGAAATTCAAATCGGTAGCAACAATAAATGGAAGTTGACGGGGCGTTACAAATTATGTAACGATTTCATGCTGGCTAGCTGTCTGGAACGAAATCTATGGGCGTTTTTTGGTATTGGGCTTAAAATAACAGTACCGATATTTTATATTTATAACATTTAAAGTTGTCAAAGTGACTTAAAATACCAAAAGTTTTTATATGAAGATTTATCTTTTAACTTCAAGGTGATAAAATACGCTCAAAATGTGATTCAAGGCGATTACCTACAATATTTTTTTAGAATTTGCTGATTATAAGGTATGACCTATCAGTATTTATTTTTGATACAAGACTTACGACATATACTACTTCAAAATATTTTACGTGTAAATTTTACATATAATAATCCTGCAATTCAGCATTTATCCATACTGCTGACCTTAAACACAATAACATTTCTTATGAGAATTTCCTTATGAAAAGTACAAACTTGTGTTGGCATTGCTTGCCAAATATTTCGTTGTAGATCATTCTTTTGAGTCCTAATAAAAACAAAACACTTGTAAAATTCACAACAGCCGGCGTAGCAGAACACTTTTACTGTTGTATGCGATACTACTCGTATAATTGTAATCTATAAGAAACTTAAATATTGCGAATATAATCCTATCAAAAGTAATGAACAATTAATAATAAGAATTAAGTAAGCCACGGTATGAATATGTCGTGTACGCGAAATGATATCAAAATCGGTAGACTGACTTTCAGTGTTGGTTTAAAAAAAATTCTTGGTGTTTTATTAATATCTATATCATTTTTTTTATCTTACCCATAATGTAAACATCACAGCTATGTGCACAAATAATTGAAAATGTTATACACAATTCCTAGAAAACACGAAACACTTAAAAAACTATATCGTTTATATTTTCACGTCCAAATAATATTGGTAACGTTTCCGAACGTTTCAGCAGGTAATACAATTTTGTTGCCATTTAAAGCATTTTAGATTTATTCAACTGGCACAAAATGTACCCAACAGACCCGAGCTATGTATAAGTAAAATTATTCCCTGGATATCGATGGTTTACGCACCGTCGATTCACTTTATGGTAACGAAGTAGGAACGTCGTAAGTATGAGAGGCCGTATGAAATATGCTGTGCAATATTTACCTACCTTGCGTTTATGCCGCACACAATTACGCTTGACGACAAGAATATGAGCTAAGCTCTTTGCCGACCGAATAACTTCAATAATTGTGGAATATAAATATTGAAATTTTTATCAGAGGCAACAGGATTGAACGTTAGCTTTCAAGTTTACCAACACACTAATTTAATAACGGTTGACCGATTACTCAGAGGTTTATTTATACATTTTTAATGTATTGAAATGTAGCTTTTGATAGACACACATCTTTCTAATTTCGTTTACGAGACTAATAACAATTAACCAATGTTATCTTTTCCCAGGTTTAAAGATCAGGCTTAGGGAGCGAGCGAAAACAAATGATTCATATTCGTCATTTTCTATAACGTAGAGTGTAATTTCATCATAATAGTATGCCTACACGTTTATGTTTTAGGGGCTGTTGCAATTGCCATTGGGTGTAATTTTGTGACTCAGTTACCACTTTACATTCGATTCACATAGGACATATTAATATAAAAAGGCATTTCTCGTCTCTCTTTAGTAATGAAGAACGTTAAAATGAACTAAAAAAAATTTGTTTAAAAATGTTGGGTAAAATTTGGTATAACTTGGCTGGCTACCAATTTACCCTTTGATATTCAGCATGAAATGCATTGCTTTTTTGCTCAAAACGATATTTTAAGACCCTAGTGAACAGTAAAGAAACCCTTGCATACAAGAAACATCTAACGGAAAATTGTATTTCTCAAAGCCTACTAAACGATCCGTAATGTAAAAAATATCAACTAAACGTATCGTATACAGATAGCGTTAAAGACTCGAGTTAAGTAAAAGACTTGGACAATGTAACTGCTGAACAAAAATATTCCCTCCGTACCAGAGATTTGGACCGCGACCAAGTCACTACTTCGTCGGCCGCTATGTGGGTTACACGTGCCTCGTGTGGTTTTGTCTCTGACGAGAAGTTTTATTATAATACTTAATACCTACCTTTTAGCCCATTATGATTTAATTCGATCGTTGTCATTACTTCTCTCTTCAGTTTACATGATACGAAATCAATTATTATTGGAAACATATTAAGAAAATCCTGCTCATACTAAAAAAAATACCATACCATACCATATCGAGTCATTTATAAGTCAAGTTACATTCTTACACTTTTAAATAGTAGTGTAATAGGTGACTCTCAAATTTTTAAATGTTACCTTCCTATTTCAAATTATTTGATGATGGCGTATATCAAATCTGTTTGATATTTATATTTTTAAATACTAATAATGGGAAGTTTTGTTACCATGTAATTATTATACATAATAATAAGTTTTTGTTTCTAACAAAAAAAAGAGCCATGTTACTGCAAAAAAGAATAGTGTTATTATGTGTAGATACTTACTTATTATTTGCTACGTATGACTGACCAGAAACTTTGAAAGTAAAGTTACAACTTATTCGTTTCTGCACTTCGCTGCAAATACACAAATAATATACTTATGTCTGAAGTTCCGCCCTCATATTTTTCTCACAATACTAATGCACGAATAAAAACTTTTCTTTGTGTTTTGCTTATTCACAATAACTAGCTACTATCGCGGGCTCACTCCGTTTAGAAGATGTTGACATAAGGAAATATTATATAACACCTAGATAAGATAAAATTACATAAAAAGTCACCATGGTAAGATTAGGTAATCACTACCTATCCTTTAATTTTTGGTTACTCACTAATTAATTGTTTTATATAACGTCGAACGGAAAAGGAAAAGTTAAGTATATATTTACATGATAAAAGAAGAATAAAAGGATTCTTATCTTGTTAATAAACACTGAAATCAGCCAGATGAACCTGATTAAAGATTACAAAAGATATCAGACACGTGGAGCTCGGAGCGACGACGGGCGGTCTCCAAGGCGACCGCTAGTAGGCGGCGTCGACCCAATATTACTCTATTTGCGTAAAGCTCATTTTTATTTTAGCTGACGACCTAATCGAACATTGATATTATCGAGTTCTTTACTAAAATACTTTCCATTTAAATTAAGTTGTGTTCATCTTAATATCAAGCTGAAATAACTACTAAGCTTCGCATATCCGGTATTGAATAGTGTAAAATATTTGAACCTCAGAAAGTGATATACAGATGCTAATTGAGGCGGATAATTACAAGCCGCACCAACTGGTAAGTGTTAAGAATTTCAAGAACAGTAGGGCGGGAAAGTGAGGCACGAGGCGAATGGGCGGGCGCTGCAGTCTCGCTTGCACAAAGTGCACCACCCCCTTTGCGAAATGCATTGCAATTGCAGTTCGCGTCGACGTGCCGCCGCAACTGCTCGCTAGCTGCGCTCGTCGTTCCCTTCGGGCACTTTACGCGACCTGTAACGAGTTACCAGGATACCAGGCTCGACGAGGAGGTAAGTCGCCCTTACATTTCTATTCCCGACACGCTCGCACCTACCACTATTTCTTATTACCATCCCTCTCTTCCGGAGCGCTGTTAGCGCGGTTTTCCCTTTTATTGCTGGAATGTGGGAAATCGGGTTTTGGTGTCCCAACTCTCTCTTTCAATGTGTAACCGCTTCATAATAACTGAAAGCTGTTTAATGAGAATATTTATATTGTGGTGGTCTAGTTTGTTATCAACGACGTTCAAGTTGCGATAAGTATTTCGAGATATCATTTCGGGAGTACTGGAAATATTTCTGTAACTGAGCGCTCGGTGGCATTTTCCGGTTACGTAAAATTACAGAGTCGGCTCAATCCTACGTAACAGATTGTGTATTTCGTTAATAATAGTCATTTGCGGAATATCTACTTATTACGGTTTAACTGTTCTCCTCGTATTTAATTCCAATACACTTATAAGAATTAAGTTACATCATAAAGTTTGTTTAAATGATACCTACAATGTTAAAGTTATTTTCAATCAATATTTTTTATTACATGCACTGTTGTGCAATATAAAAAAATACCAAAACGTTCTTCAGAAAACAGTGTACGAGTAGAACTCGCGATGTTTACAAAAAGAGGAAATACTTGTTCATATCATGTCAACTAAGAAATACTTTAAAACACGTCAACAATCTTAAACTGTTCGCCGTGCTTAATTAACGCAATAGAAGCAAAAGCAAACAAATTAAAACTGTAAAACGCGTGGCATTTGTGTTGTTAAAAAACATGTCCATCAGGCAAATCTTTGAATATCACGTGGAGTCAATGCCAAATAACACCAGGAGAACAGAAATCGAAAGAGAAATCCGTTACAGGCATCGCGTCGCTTGGCCGCGAACCGTTCGGAGCGCCGTCGGTCGCCCGCCCTACCAAACACCCGCCAACGCACCCACACTCCTAACTAAACCACGGTCTATAGTTCCAACGAAAATCAGTTTTTCTCTTACCCGTCGATAGTTTAAAATTAAATGTCATTCTGGCTGCGGTTAACACTTAATTCCAACAACGCATAATGTTATTACTTCGCAATTTAATTCATTACGTCCTGATGCGATTGTTGAGGCAGCAGGTGATAATAGCAAAAGCTTTTAATGAAATTGATATCCGATAAAAAGTATCTCGCGTGATTTTCCACTTAAATATACACGCTAATTAGATAATTGGTAATTTTTGGGTTAATCTTTGGGTTTCGTGTCGTATTTATGTTTAAAACGTTGTAAGTATGTTTACTAAACATACAATCTAAACAAGACTTTGGGGATCGTTCTCGATAATTCTCAATAAAAACATAATAAAATACCTCATTTCTCCGAATTTTGTTTATCAAGATATCTTCGTAAAAAACCTTCTTAAATTTATTGAGAGATTGTAAAAATCGGATTATGTCCTAAGAACGATATTAAAAAGCGATTAATTATATTGTTTACAGAGTTTCTAATAAATATTCACGTAAATACTCTTTGTACGTACCAAAATATATACGTCATCATTCTCATCATCATTGCAATCCATAACTGTCCCACTGTTGGGCTCGGGTCTCCTCTACGTAATGTTTACGTACTTAACTTATACAATGAATTAGTAAATGGTACATCAGTATGTTTAAAAACACAGCCACGTTGCCTAGCATCACACAATTTGGCTCAGATTCAAACCAGTCCTATGAAGTTCCATCGAAATTTAGGGAAGTCTATCGAGTCGATTTACTTGGTCTAGCTTTTAAAGAATTGCGCTCTGAGTAAATAAAAAGAAGTTAATAATGTCATTACTCAATTGTATAACGTTTTCTTTCTATTTTTCTTAAAACAATGCTATTAATATTAAAAAACTTAGCTACAATTTCTATGTGGCTTAACTACACGCACACATGGATTATTTTATTTTACGTATGCGGGGTTTAAATTGAAACATGTTATTCCGTTGCGAATGAGTTACAGATCAGCCAATATGTTTTGTGCCTACGTTTTTTTAAATACTAAAGTAACTACTTTTCTAATGTGTCATTTATTAATCACAAATTAATTTCAATTATAATAAATTTTCAGTCAAACTAGGAAATTATGGCCTAACTACTGGTTAGAAACTCTGGCTGTTCGACTTCATATATTTAAGGTAGATCCGTAGTAAAAATCTTAGCGGTCATCGGTGGGAAGAAAGGGCTTTTGTACTCGTTTTTAAGAATAATTCATGCACGTAAGAGTGAGGGAATAAGGTCAAAGTTGAAGTAAAGTTGGAAAAGTAGTGCAGAAACTTAATTATTATATTTTTGATAAGTTACAAAAAAAATACCAAAACATGTTTTATGTAAAGTAACCTGTTGACATATTTATAACTACAGAATTTCGGCCGCAGATTCTATTTATCCCGTTAAAAAAAATAAAGCTAGAATAAAATGTGACTCGGTAGAATTTCGCACGGATATTTTAAATCAGTTCGATGCTATACGTAGCTAATATAGAAGTTGGGAAAAAGTTTGACTAGTGCCAAAGCGCTAGTTACTGCAGCACTTACACAGCTTTTAGTATTGAATGTAAACTATCTCTACGCTCTAGGTATGGAACTAAAACTCTGTTAACCTTTATTAACTTCAGTGAACTGCGTGGTTTATATAACATAATATTTTTAAATTAAATCAACCTCAAAATAGCTAACTGAATAGTAAGGGAGGAGGGAGGAATTAGGGAGCTACAATTTCGTTTGAGGTCGGTGCGGTTTTCTAAACAAAGATTATGTTGGCACTGACCTCAAAAGAAATTGGTCCGTAATAAATTTTTAAATAAAGTTTTTGATTTAATTTCTAAGATTTCCGCATGATCCACAACCTCTGTGTTTTTTGTAATGTAGGAAGAGTTCACCCTCTAAAACAATTCCATTATTTACGTTCAGTTATCAAAATCTGACTCAATTTTGAAAATGTATGACTTTCATCCATAGAGCCCGTGATGAAATGATTGTGACTCCGATTATAATGTTTGAATGTAGCTTCTGTTCGCTCTGTAGTTTTCTTCTGATGCTGTAACTATTTATCATCCTCAATGTTAGCAGAATATTTTAGTAGATACCTTTATACTCTGTCAAACTTCGTTGAAAGTAAGTAATATGGTGAATTCCCAGCAGTGAAATTTAAGTTAATATTCCATAATGAAATTTTATGCTTAATGCTTAAATTAAAAATATGCTTTATAAAATACTAAGTAATCCGGCAGACTTTGTCCTGCCACATATTTTTCCTCTAATATTTTGGTTGATCTCTTTAGTTTTCCACATCAGGTACCTACTTCTAACCTTAAATTTTCGTGTATCTTTAGTGACAACTACTGCTATGGCGACGTTTCAATAACTCTAATGTCTTGACCAGTCCCTTAAAGTATCTCGACATCAGCACCACTTACGGGGTCCAATTGTGACCCGAAACCATACTCGATCTCTTTAATACACCTCACAAAATGTTTATTATAATCGGTTCAGCTGTTTAGGAAGAGTTCAGTGACAAACGCACGTACGCTGTTTTTATATATATTAAGATTTAGTATCTAGAAGTACTAGATCAGCCGTCATTAGCCAAAATCGGTCAATTTTATTTTAGATTGTATCCTAACATAGCTTTATGAAACAGTGGCTTAAGTATATGATTAACAAGATCCTGAGTTGTATTATATAACATTAGGTATTATGTTATCAGTCACTGCAACCTTTATCATTTACTTAACTTATGGGTACTGCAATATGTCCATTCATTACAGTGCAGTAGCCGCATATTTCAAGTATCTATCTTTTGAATCTGTCGCACTTCGTGTAAATTACTGTATAGGCTATCCGATGGTGGATAAACTTAACTGGCATTTATAAATATTACACCGTCTACCCCGAATGTAGATGGGTATTTTTAGATTATACTACAATCTGATTGAATTATACTTATGAGGGAACGGTTGTTGACAAAGCCACATTACTCACAAATTATGATCAGTTCGATATTAAGTAATTGAGAGCGTCTCGATATCGATTTGTAGCTCATATAAAACGAGGACATACAAGAGAACAGGATCTTAAGAATATAAGTACAAAATCAAACCATTCACGCCATAAAGGAGGTTGAAACCTGCAACAAGAGAAAGCTTAAATTGTGTCGCGTTTTTTATGATACTTAATTCCCCTCGGAAGGGATAGCCTTTGATGTGGTTTCTAATAATATTTCTATTAATAGAATTAATTTACCATTTATTTGTACAATTATTTATCGCTTTTATAAACGCACAGTAGGATTGCCCGACAGGTGAAATTTGAATACAATGTCTACATAACAGGTAAGGTGGGGTAAGACTAGCACACGGGGCAAGACTAACACTGTCTATTATACTTTATGTTTGCATTCCACTGTACATAACTCGACAAATCGACATTGTAACATGAAAACAAAGATATAATATTCATTCGTACGTGGCGGAGTACCTACTGTAAAAAAATACAAAAAGACGTCCCACTGCGTATTAATACGAGATATTGTATGAAATAGTAAAACGATACCATTAATTCTAAGCATTATAAAAACTCCAACATTATTTCAACGAGGATTCAATTTGTTTTGAAATCCATCATAATTATGTCGGTGTCGACATTGCTTTCAAAGTTCCAAGAAACTTTAATCTACAGCTTTTACATTAAATACAATATTTTTATTCTTGAGGAGATTTAGAATCTAACTCTATTTTGTACAATATATTAGATATTTTATGATAAATTTTTAAACATTTTATAAATGTAGAATTCAATTTCTTAATTTATACACATTTATAGCACAGTGAATTTGATTTATAGTTATAAATTTATTCATATTTTCGTAATGGTAAAAAATATAAGGTAGCTACAGGTATGTACATAATATATCTGATAGATTACAGGACCTTTTATCCATATAATAAAAATACACGAATCACCTAGTCACAATAATGTTATAATTCAATAATCTGCACTATCTGATCCATTGTTAAAAGTATATATTTTTGTCCTAGAACCACAATCGCACAAAATACCACTAAGTAGAATTTAGCTTAGGTGTGTACAAAACGGTAAAATAGAAGAAACTGTCCAATGCAGCCTACATTTCAAATATTGTGATGCACTAGGGTCTTCTAACAATAGGAATGAAATACTCTCTGGAAGGAATGTAGTCCGTGTGTAATCGGCTTTACTCGCCTCTCGCCTTCCGCCTCACAAAGGTGACGCTCTGTTCACGATTCTTTCAAAACCAACAAACAGCTGCTATATCTCTCTGTGACTCACAGTTATCAGTTCGAACTGTATGCAAAGGGAAAATAAATAACTACATGGAGTTAACTTACTATTGGAATTGCGCTCTGATTGTCCTTACTTGTTAAAATAATGAACGAATCAATTTTGGCAAATCCTCCAAACTAATTTAATAACACAACAGTGTAAAGTGAAAATATCAACGACTGCATGATTAATGCGTCCGGGCAATAAAATTATATTTCTGGTACATTCATATAAAATAAAGAACATTTTGTAAGTAACAAATTGGCTGCAATCATGTTTAAAACAATCCGTTTCATACATGTCTGTTTGTTAATGTAAAAATAATTAACTCGTCCGTGTTGCTATTGGTTTAAAGTCCATTTTAGCTTTTGAGCTTTAGCAGTACATGTTGCCGCTGGGAGTACTAGGAGCGCAAAGAGTCGTGGCGGTGGATGTCCCTGATCTTACACGCGCCGGATATACATAAACGCAGCAGATGCATAGTTACATTGCACCGGTGAAGGCTGTACTCATTTACACGAACACGACCGCCTAGCTATACATATACATATCACTACGCAGTGACTCGGAGTCTACGCAGAGACTTTACGTAATTTGCGGATGAATTGCATTGAAACTCTAGTGCTTTAAAGATCTAGTTTATAAAATGAAATCCACAATTAGTGCGATACTCGACTTGCTCGTTAATCAAATGATATCAATTGAAAAGTATCGATCCCGCTCTACTATGAAGCAATAATAAACCAAATCATTGCGACGATCATTCCCCGATCCTCGTATTTGTTACCTAAGTACTAATCACGTTAGTCACGTGATTTCCAATTCGGTATTAGTCGTTATAATATTTTAACAGATTTTAGTTGTGGGAAGAGTTTTGTTTCTAGTACCCATATTAAAAGTAGTATAGTAATACTTTGCATTCTCAAACAGTTCTATAGCTCTACTATATCTCAGCGATAATTATATTTTATATTTGTAGTAAATTCAAATCATTTATAATTTCGCCATATCCATCCGTGCGTTGTCCCGTCCATCCTCAACTATATAACCACAACTATGCCACCTGAACAGCTAAGCTCAGATACCTTTAATACTACGTACCTAATTCGCTAGCTAAATACCTGAGTAATCTTACACTCTCTTGGCAGATTTTTACATAATATGTAAACCCAATCTCATTTTCGTGATTCACACCGAATATGGAAGTTAAGATAGCAACTTTTACGCTCTTATTTTTTTCTGTCTGTAGCTAACGTACAATGTTGAACGGAGCAAGAGCTATTGAAATGATTCTAATTGAATTTTACTCGATTTACTGAGTTACATTCGATACACACAGGAACAAATCGGCTTATGTAGGAGTTTCAGAAATTATTTATCCGCCAATTACATTTGCATTGGCTTCGCTTTGGGTTTGGGAAGGCCTGACATTTTCTCAATCACGCTTTTCCATTGTAAGTCTACGGAAAAGTTATTTTTAAATTTATTGCATAATTTGTTACCGGGCTACTACATTGTCCCGTAAAGGAAACGCGCAAGCTCACAATCACATACAATTAAGTAAACAAACAAAATAATCAACGTTTTGCAGAGTCTGCAGAAAGTTTATAATCAAACTATGTATCGAATACACCAAAAGTACAGAAATAATTTTACACGAATAAAAATAATATGGATCTATTTCGACAGTTACAATATTAATTACAAAAATCAAATTTTCAGTCAGACTATTGCTCTTATATTTTTGCAGATTGAAATTGTAAAAGCACTTTACACGAAATAGACTACTGGCAATTCATAATAGTCGTGATATCATTATGAAACAATGAATTTAGGATTCTTTGCACGAAGTAACGTCGTGGGTTGTGGGCCGACGTGTCGACGGCTTTCTGATTTAACATTACATCGAAGCGGCTCTGCCAAATACTTTGTCATTGTGCTTGGAGTGCAGAACAACTTAGTCGCTTTTTAACAAAATATGACATAATGAACCTCTGAATAAAAAAATGCGTAACTTTATGTAAAGGTCCAACTGATATTTATTTGATGCTGAATCTCTAATGTAATAATTAATTAAAACAATTAAATTAAACCAATTAAAACAAACATTAAGTTATAATATCTTTAATACTTCCAAAAAAAAAACGTTTAAAAATCCGAGTGAACTGATAATTAAGCCCTCATAGCTGTAGGGCGTACGTCAATGAAATGAATTGTTCATAAGTGATTGATACAATTAATCTACCTCGGACGCAGCGAATCTAAAGGATTATTGTTACTGGGGGAAAATCACGAACACTCATATCACGTCACATTAAATGTGACTTTTAAAGACTATTTGATAAATTTTATTAACGAAATATTATCAAGATAAGAATCGCAATGTGTTGACGACTTTATCTATGATATTTTGACTTTTACTTGTATGTTGACCAGTTATCTGTCAACACACTAAAACAAATTCGGTGTAGTTAGTTAAAAGAAGCTATTCTACTACGCTGGCCATAATTGGTGGCGACATTTATTGCATTTCAGATGTTTAATAGTGTTATTCGGGACTGGCTGAGAAAAGGAGGAGGATCAAAGAAAATAAATCTTGTTAGGGTTTATCTATCGGTAAACTATAATAACGTGAGCTTTCTAGAGTGAGGGTTTGAGAGCGTTATTGAATAATGTAGTATTTTATACAAACTAGTAGACGTAAAGATACAAATATAAAAATTTTTTTTTTGTTAATTTAGAGCAAAACTAATATAATCACATGATTTATGACTAGATAGCACACAATCACAATAATGCTTTATTTTGTGATCATTTTGTCAGACAGAAAGACAGATTGTTGATGCTGTAATTATCTTCCAGCTAAGTACATCGAATTAGTCGCGAAAAAATAATTGACGAACGACAATACACGCCTTCGATGTTAGCTAGTTTTTGGTAATCATTTAACTTGTTTTTCAAAATACATGTTTTTGTAAAAATAAAATATACTTATAAGTATAAACATAAAAAGAAAAACGTCAGCAAAGAAAAATCTTTCCCTACCATCAGTCAAACGTGGTGTGTTCACATATTTACGAGTGTCACGATGAAAGGAAAGCAGACTTTGTAAAACGCCGACGAAGTTGCCGTCTAGAGCTCTTTTAATTACCATCTGTAAAGCATCTTTAGACACGCACGCATAACTTTACTTACAGCGAACAGTGGGCACGGCTGCGTTAATTACAATTTATACCAACATTTTTACACAAATCTCAACTTTTATCAACTTTGCGGAATTAAACTGTTAATTTTGTCTCTAATTGTATGTTTATATTTTGTAGATTAGCCAAAGTATGTATTTATACATAATCAATTAAGAAATAATCAATGCGTTTCTCAATGTTATCACAATTAACTTAAAGTAATCATTAAATAAGGCACTAATTAAAGTGGTCAGTAACTTAGAAATCCCAGCAGTTACATTGAGCAGTGGAAATAATGAGTTGGGCAGTAAAATATTTTTTGGGCAGTAAAATAAAAAGTGTGGCAGTAAAACATGAGCAGTACTAAAAATACAAAGTGGCGGTAATTTTATCATAAAAGGATCAGTTCAATAAGTAATTGGGCAGTAATACATGAGCAGTAATTTAAAACAAATTGGCCAGTTACATTGGGCAGTTCTTATAAGCAGTTAATGTGGGCAGTTAAATTAATATTTTTAAATAATGATAAGAATTTGACAAAAATCTCATTGTTAATGGTCTTTGGTTCGGTTAGGTTAGGTTGGTATGATTTTATTCGTTCGGAAGGAGAAAACCCGCGTCAGCGGCTTTCCGACGACATCTGTGACATAATCCAATTATACAATAATGATAATCGTGTAGACTTCAATTAAGTGGGCAGTAAAACTTATAAAATGGCATACCAAAAAGTTAAGTAAAAAACGCGTTATTTGACGACTAACACTTAAATGTTAAGTTGCGTTCGGTAAGGGTTTGGTTTAAATTTTGTTTGCCCTATTAAATCTTTATTTTAACCCTACGAGTTACTGCCCTCAAGTTGCTGCTCACAAGTTACCGACCAATTGCAACTTTATAACTGCCCACTATTAACTGCCCATTTAATTATTTTACTGCCGAAAAATATATTTATTACTGATCGTTTTCATTTATTTTACTGCCCAAACTTTACTGCCAATGTCATCAATTTTAATGACCAAAATCGAAATATATTACCGCCGCGTTAAACTAGTGCCATTAAATAATAACGTTACCTAACATTAATATGCTAGAATAAGATGCTGTAATCGTATCGAAAAATAATAGTTTCGCTTGTATAAGCTGTTGCAATGTAACCGTAGTTTGGTTTCCGTGTTTCCAACCGACTGACATTTGTAATGTAAATAGCCCTTAGTGTCTGCCATACACATGTTAAATATAAAAACATGCATACCTATAACTATAGGTAAAGTTAGATTATTATACAAACCTAATCTCCATAGTGTAGTAAATTGATTTAAATACATATTAGTGTGAAGAGACAAAAGTTGTTCTTGAATCTGCAAAGTTATTGGAACTTCGTTTCAGACCTATGCCGCAGGTATCTTGAAAGTTAAGCTGTCGCTCATATAACTTACATGTTAATATATCAGTACAATATTGCTGAAAGCATGCAACCGCTTAGTAGATTAGACACTTGATAATATAGGTAAACATTAAGTTTGAAGTTTCAGCGTGTTTAAGTAATTTCAAACATAATTAACAAATAATTCAGACTAATTCCGCTGTCATACAATTATCTGTAATGATGTATCTATATTATTATGTCATTTGTATATAACTATAGATACAGTATGATTTTTGGACAATGGACGCTGTAATCACTAATATTTTTATTTACCTGATTAACGTATAAATAAACAAGACTCTTCCAAATTGTAAAAGAAAAAAATATAAAAAATAAACTTAAAAAGTATCTTATCAGAAGTCATTAACCTAATGTTGATAGCTTTTCATTTAGGGAGTGCGTGGGTTTGCGGGGGCGCAATGTATAAAAGTCTTGTAATTAGACATTTCCGTCCATAAATTAGTACTCGTAATTTATTTTTAAATATTTGGAACGAGAATCGAAAACTAAATTAGCCTTTACTACTTAATTAAACTTATTTAGCCTACCTATATTACAAGTTCTATTTGTGATTTTTCTGTTAGTAAATCCCCAATCGCTGTATTAAATAAATACAAAAATAGGATAGTCATTCATACGCAATTTCACTTATAAAAAATATTTATCGTATAATTAACACAATACTCGTATATTTAAATACCAAATTCACATACTTAAAATAACTTGTAATAAATTATTCAAGTTTCCGTTTCAACCGGCCGCTATTACAATTTACGACATTACAAACTACACGAAACCTAGGGGAATACAGATATGTTTCCACGAGGACAGTCAATTCCGACGTATATAAGAACCACATTAAGTATTTCAAAGGGTTCATGTGAAGAATTCGTGAGGTATAAATTGTAAAGCGACTTCACTTTCTACTTCGTTTGATATTTCTACGTTTCCTTATAGAATTTAATACCTGAACTGTTTCAAGCATCGTTTTGATTCTATTTGAGTATTGCACTACTTACATGGAAAGCTATATACATATATCTATGCTGAATTATTTCAGTTTCTTTAAAATAGCAATAAATATGAATAAGAGAAACCTTCAGACATTTATTATTATTAGTTATTAGAGTTTTGGATTTGCTGAGGTTTAACACTTCTAAATAGCTTTTTATTGACTTCGAAATTTAAACTTAGTTATTTGATAAAAAGGAACTATTCGAACGGGAGATTGCTAGACTTTCATTACGTAGATTTATTGAATTCTCAATTCTATTCAGTGATAAATGCTGAAAAACATTCTGTGTATTAGCAAAAATTATAATCATTTAAACGAGCTTATAAGTGCTCTATGAAACGTTAAAGTAACTGTTTATATGTGTTACATAATACCAACTATCATATTTGCTACATATTCTGCGGATGTTCAATAAATTTTATTCCTTTCGTAGCAAAAAGTCGCAACCGAATGTGGAGATTTGCCAACTACCTTTCATTGTGTAAAATTAACATATTTACTTTCTTATCGAGCAGGATGGCCGAGTGGTAGTGCGTGCAGTAGGTACATAACACTACAAACTTAATAGTAATGTGAACGAAAAAGAAAACATCTCTACCTTTGTAAAATAATACAACAAGTTGGTCCATCATGCTCGTAATAATATTCACACATCTTTCTTATATTGTTGTAGAAAAAAAAATCAATGACAAGTTTCTTATCTTATTTATCTTTTAAATAGGTAACAATAGATAGAGTTATAACACGTTGTTTTTGATAGAAATCTTTCGTAACGGCAGTGATCTTTGATTCTTTATTCTCAAGCTACTCGTAGGTATAAAGAAAACCTCAAAAATAGTTTGAGATTTTTCCCTAAAATATAGCAGTTTGACAATTTTAGCACATCACATACTGATTCAGATTCTGGAAAATACATCATCATAAAAGTTGAATGTATGTATTCATATTTGTCGGACAGGTTTTAAAACCACTTATAGGATTATAGGATTTTAGGTATAGTGGCTGCAATGCTAAATTAAATAAAGGCGTGCAATATGAAATAGATTTTATTTGTCAAAATAATAGGCGTTAGATTAAAGACTACAAAAATAGTTCTAGAATATTCCAAAACAAATGTTACGATTAAAGTTGAACAGCTAAATATTCGTAGAATTACTAACAGTTCATACAATAAAATGTCATAAGTTAAGTGTGTAGTTCTTAAATTTTAAGACAGCTATGCAAGCCTGTTTATTAACTACAGTTTATTTCTTTTTTACGAAAATGTAAAAACCTCTGAATTGTCTGCAGTTCTCTTTACAAAACTTGTTTAATTAAAACTCTTTGTATAATATAAGAGCACGTTTACACAATACAAATCAACGTAGGTAATATGTAAAAAGTTGCTTTTAATAAAACAATGTTATAGCGGTGTAGCGAAATTTTATTGCATTCGCATAACAATAGTACGAAAGGCATCTTGTGTCGTACTTGGACATCGGCTGTACTCCTTGGTAATTCACTGGCGACTCTCATACATCCATCACCTGAATGTGCCAAATTTACCTATTTTACAGTTGATTTTCATATACGGCACTAACTAAATGTATAGTCTTACTACTGTAAATTAGTCAAGAAGTCATAAAAAGGCGTTATGTTTTTTTAAAATAATTTAATTCGCATCCAATAAGGAATCACGTCACAGACCAAATAGGATAGTTTTAATGTCTTTTCTCAACGGGGAACTTTTCCAACATACACGAAAAGTAAGTTAGGTACATATACAGCACGATCCTGCAGACGGCATTTGCGTTCTTATGGAAGTTAGCTTCTGCTTTCATTGCTGTAAGTTTAACTGTAAGATCCTATCGACAAAAGTTATGTCACAATGTAACTGGCAATAACAAAACCAATAGATGAATGGCAAAGTGACTAGAGACATTTTAAGTTAAAATGTTTCGGAAAACGTTACGTACCGAACTGATGAGATTTTAAGCGAGAAATGAGATTTCCAAAAAAAGGGTCCTAAAGTAATTTGACTTGATAAGTTAAAGTTAAAACTTAAACTTAGCTAAGACTAAATGTTGTAAGTTCCATTTGTCTTACAACACAAAGAAATTCTCTAATCAAATTCGATATTTTATATTTTTATTACCGGTATTACGTTAAAAGCTAATCAGGTTACCGCGTGCATATGATTTCTTTGCACAGTTGATTCCATTACTTGTGTGGGTGGAGAAAACTCAATCTCAAGCGGTTTCTTCAATAAACAGGTGTTGTACCTATTATACAAATACGTACGAGTAAGTAAAATTTATACAAGATGTTAAAATATGATCGGTGGTGCGATTTGGGTCAGTAGGTACTTAACTTCTAAAGTTTCATTACAACGAATATATGCACCAATTAATTAAAGTTCTTTTTACCATGGACAGCATTACATGACCAGTATAATAGTCGCAGCTAGGGTTCTATTTCAGTTTTGGTCGAACTGGCAAAGCCAATTAAAAAGAAAAGCAATATTGTAACAGACAAACGCATGAGCGCATTCGAATGCAAAGGGATGTTACAATTTTATTTTCGGTGGGCAGAAAGCGAGGCTACTTTTGAATAAAAAAGTATCAAATTAGTTATTTATTTTAATATGTGATCGTATGATTATTGCTAATACTGTTTGATGGACACTAGCTATCAATGTAATATTTTTGTGTACTATATTTTTCTCAAAAAACTTCTCGTTAGTTAAGTTCTACACTTCTTAAAACAAATTATTTACTCATAGGATAATAAAAAACCGATTCGATTAAGACAATATTGATACAGAACTTTTATAAACTCTATAGTTACCTGTATTAACTTATTATGTCGAAGCATTTCAAGTGGCCATTTATGGCATGAAATTCCAGTAAAAGTCGTGCCAAGTATGCAAACTTGTGAATCTGTGGCAGGCGTCAGGACAGCGTGAACGGCGATTGTTCCTAATTTAATTGCGCATATTTCGTTTCGATGATGCAAACTTCCCTAAGATTCTCATGCTGTGCACAATGTTCAGTTTAGTAAATGCATGTCATAGCGCAGACTTCAGGTATTGCAGTTAGTTCAGATATTCTAAGGTTCAGACATTAGACCACTATTTACGGTACCCTTAATTTAAAGGCGATATAAGTAATGAAATCGTAGATTTGAATATCAGAAATACACTGTTGTATAAATAAATTAATAGATACAAATATATTGTATTTATTATAAATTGATAATCTGGTACAACAAACTTGATTGTTTATTAAACGTTTATTGTTTAATCAATATGAATTCATTGAAAATAATTATTAATCATTCCTGTTATTGTAGTAGGTAGATATTGACGTCCAGCCGCGCTTGAACCCTTTATACTTTTGTAATTTACAATGGTCCATTTGCCTATTCATCTTTTCTTTTCTATCTTATTCTTAGATAAATTGTTCCATTACCATTAATGAGAGAGCTATTGATAAACTGATGATTTCATTGTTCTGTTTTATGGAGTCTCGCTTGACATCTAGGGATGACGATTTAATATCAATACGTCCCTTCACCATCCCACAACTGGGCTTGCATCTCAATATTTTAAGAGAAAATTTCAATGTCTGACCATCAGGCATTTATAGATCGCTAGTGGCAAAATTTCTTGAGAAGTAACGTGCATCTGAACCGACTGTCAGCCGTCGGGTCCTGGTTGTTATCGTTAGATGATAATCGTTAAGTTGTACCTACCACTTGTACCTACTACCTTATAGACTAACAGCTTATGATCTTTATGCCTTCACTTGACTAGATCATTTAGAAACTTACATACTTTACTATATTCCTAACAATTATTTCACAGTGCTGTATTGATTTTACAATGTTGAAATAAGGGCAGCGGTCATCTAACCCAGGATGTCAACGATATTTCTAAATATAATTTATAAACCTCATTATGTATTACGACAATAGTTTACCTGTGGTGTCCATAAAAGAGTATGAAGAGTTTTTCATTGTCTACAGTGACAACATAAAAGTATAATAGCTGTTATCAAGCCGTCCGTCTTTCATTGTCTCTGATCCAAATGTCTTCAGAGCTTTTCTTTATGTAACGCCACGAGCACTTACTTTGAAGGTAGATATAACATGATACAGTGCTAAAATAGTAAATTAAAAGGTGGAAGGTTACAACCAGTATAAAAATGTTGAATCTGTCATAGCAAGACTATATCTATGTGTTAATACTTTGTTGAGTTATTTAACTCAATTAGTAAATCCAGCCTACCAAACCGTATTAGTAACTCACAAAGTTACCTACTACTAAAATATGTTAAATATAATAAGTGAATTCACCAATTCATTTTGGTTTTAATTGTATAAAAAATACCAAGATAAAATAGTTAATGAACCTTGCATTGCAAATACACAACTGAAATTACATTTATTATTAGATGTGTGGGTACGGGTTGGTATGTTCCCAAAGGCCAGCGTCATCAAGTTTTATCTATCGTAGTGGCATTACTTCACTACTTTACAATAGTAATAAACTAAGGCACTAATTAAGTAATTGAATCACAAAAAGCTATCTTTCTATAGTGTAACGTTTCCGTATTTGACTAGCAATCAGTGTTTTTACAGCATAACTGCAAAACAATGTCCACCCACCCACCGATACATACTGGTAACTCCAGACCTACATAAAGAATATATTGTATAAATTCACTCTATATATCCGATATTGCCGTAACGATGTGAAACTATTGCGTGTCAGTTAGGGCAGACTTGCCAGCGCAGTTACAGTGTAATATTGCAAACTAATGCCCGACGCGGGGATGCGTAACTGTAGTGTATTGTTTCAATAATTTTATCATGTGATAGAGGATTTGGATAAATGCTGACGGGTTCCTATTTATTTCTTTCCATGCTTAAGTTCTTACATATGTAAACAAATTTATATTAAAAAAAATAATACAGCGTACAGATATAGGAAAATAATGCACTTTATCTTATTTGATAACCAATAGCGATAATCACGGCGAGAGTTTTTTTTATTTTAATAATTTTGCACTTTATCGCAATATAGGTACCTACACTACTCTAATGCTATTGATACAAAATGATAAAACATAAGTAATTACGCTAAGGTCATTTAATACAAGTTACATAATTTTAATAACGACATGTTTTATTCCCTCGACTGTTTACAGAGCTACTGCAAACTTTCGCCACGATATTAAAATTTAGATAACTATTTTGCAGGATTTTCTGTTACATCATCTTATGAACAACATTACGTAACATAATAAATAAAAAAAATGTGTTTAAGCACAATAAACATTTCCATTCATCGGTTTGATGAGGTTAGAAAAAATATGTTATGATTCTAAGCATGTATCTGTTTAAGTAAAAGTATTTGAATGCAAATTATGTAAAAAAATATTAGGTACACGGATTTAAATACCATTTTATTTAAAAGATTGAATTAATTTTCGCTTAAGTTTAGGAGCTTCTTGAGTGTTTGTTTACGGTACTACATGTTTCGTTGATGTCAACATAATTGAGTAACATTTTCACCTCAACTCAGCAAAATACGAAGGTATCAAAGTTTTTGCGTTTAGTTACTTATTACTTACTTAAAGGTATTAAATATTTATATATGTTTTCGCAGCAAATCGTTGGCGGCATTAGTGTATTATAAACCACAACTAGTGGTAAGTGAACACAAGTCTTACGTCAAACTATGAAACCGCCATGAACATGTATGTAGTACATACATACTTTTATGAACGTTACAAAAAGTCGTGTTAGTGGAATGTTCCTCTCAAGCCTCATGCTCCGCAGGGAATTAAAGAACATGAATAAGCTTAACCATAGGTAAAGTAAGCAAAGGCTGTAAGCTAGCATTTACTGAGCACATTCAAGTACGAAGTCTGTATAAATTATGAAAAAGTTCACCAGGAAAAGTATGTAAAGAGCTTATCGGATGCAAATCTAAAACGAAAAAGCCGGCGAAACAAGCTTATTAATATTTCAATTGCAGGCTCAACATATTTCAGAGTTGCTGACGTTATGTTTTAGCCTAACAGTTTTGTTCATTTAGTTTGAGTGAATGTGGTATATTATTCACAAATTTTCTGATGAAAATTGTTTTACCTATAGTATAACTAATTGTCTTAACACCGCAACGCAATAGCGTAGCAGTGTGGACAAGACCTCGGTAATAAAAGAGGAGATCTAAGAATGTTGTGTATTTTAAATTAGGAATATCTACATATATAGTTAAATTAATAAGTCCACAGTAATTGTAGATTAGCGAGTAGGAACTCCACGTAACCGGTGGCCGTGGATTTTGGGCATCATAAGAAGAATTATCCTCCTTAATATTTTTTTACGTTTTATATCTGGGATTTAATTCGTTAATTTATTTTAATTATTTCTCTATAAAACTGCTCATTCTTCAGAATTACGTTATAACTTTTATGTTTACTTTAAACTATACCGTTGTAATAGGTCTATAAAATATTCAATAAACTTTTTTATATAAATTGTTAGCAAATGAGCAGACGAGCCACCTGATGCTAAATGTTCGTCGATCAAAGGCATCATCGATGCGTGACCGAGAAAAAAGGAAGCGAGGGATTCATATTACTGTAGCTATAACTTTT
This sequence comes from Lerema accius, assembly GCA_001278395.1. NCBI lineage: Eukaryota > Metazoa > Arthropoda > Insecta > Lepidoptera > Hesperiidae > Lerema > Lerema accius. Next base: position 2,438,635 of record LGAG01000003.1, read on the forward strand.
AAACATAATATATTTATTGGACACATTGTAACACAAGTATCTATATCATAATAGCTTTAAACTTAAATAAAATTGACCATAACATTGTCAAAAGCGCTGAGATTCTTCCACATTCAGCGGTGTTTTCTTTATTTATAAAATCTGTTTGACCATACACTGAAAAGGTGTGCTCGTTAGACGCGCGGACGTCAGACAATTAGCTTACCGCCGCTGTAAACGTGTTGCAGGTATAAAGTGATTTTCCACACGAGCATTTTTCAATTCGCTGCGCTCTGTCCAATACTTAATATATCTGTTCATTTCCTATTTTCTGTGCGGTTCAAACTATTTTAGAAATTAGCCATAAAGCTTAACTAAAAGTCTTTTTTTACCTTCTGCTATTTTATGCTGTAAATAAAAGCAATGACTTATTCACAAATATGCACATGATTGTGCAAAATGTGCCCACATAGAAAAACTACACTCTGAATCCTTATTAGTTTTTTTTGTGGTCAAAGTCAACTGTAAACTTACAGGCGGAAAAGCAATGCAAACCTATTACCTATAGATATACCAACAAGAATAAAGGGTAACTACTGATAAAACTAAGAGAAAGAGCAATTCTTTAAAAACTTTTAACTTTGAATCTGTAATTAAACATATTTTAAAAAGTTTTATCTAACGAAAATAAAAGGTGAAACAGTTGTATGCAATCGAATGATTTTATAGTTCTTTGCCAGCGAGTCGTAGTGCCCGATGTTAATATTTCAAGCTAAACATTAAAATAAAATAAATCAGATGGTCTCTCGAGACGCGACAACAATATTAAATTTAAAATTATCACGCACATCGATCGCTCAATCTGTAAAATTAAAGTTAATATCGGTTCCGTAACACATGCACCACCGAGGTTCAGATTTCAATTTTTTAATGTTAAACAACAATGATCCCTTCATAAACCTATCGTATGCTCAAAGATAATGAAGTCGGGCTATGCGGAATGTTTTATGTGTGCCCACTAAAGCGTAGACCAAAGAATGAAATTCGTTACGTAATGCCCCACTTTTACACCCGCTGGGATGTTTACAAACATATGAATACTAGAGCCGCTTGTGTGAGCTCTTTGCGTCGTCGGCCCTGCCACTAAAGCACAGAAGATGCGTATATTGCGATTCTTCTACTTGCTTAAGCTTTGATGTGCTCTTTGAACGATAGATCGTTGCTTAGCGGAGTATAAAAGTTTAACTTAGCTTACGTTTCCATAAATAAAACTACTAGAATAGACAATATGCAGTTTGCTATGGCGTATAGGAATTTAGTCATACGTATAACGTGTACATATCACACATTGAAATTTTTATATTTTACTGCCTAGAAAAACACATTTCTAAACTTCACCTTTCACAGACTTAGTAGAGAGGTACTGAGTAAATAGTGACTAGCATTATCATAATAATAGATATATAAAATTCATGCACCTTTCATGAATGAAACAGTACTTCAATTGTCAATATTTGGAGCCTACTTGATCCGTGTACAATCAACTTATTTACTTACAGGTAATTATAGTTAACTACCTACTACTTACTAACTGTAGTTTTAAACAGCTTTCTTTCAGTTATTAATCCGTTCGACAGGTCTGTGGCCGATGCTCTTTGATGATGTTGCGGACGTTAATCAAAGACCACTCCTATCGGTTTTCAGTCCTTTGACCGACATAACTATCGCATCACCACTTCAAATATCTTGTTTGTCGCAGAGTTTTATCGCTTCATCTGTAACTTTCTATATTCTCTTAATTTATTTAATTAAAGCAATGAGAAATATTTGTTTACAAGATACCTAACTATACCTAGGCATTGCACGAACAGCCCAATATAGTTTATTTTTCTGAGTAGTTGCTTTTATTAAGTTTTAAAATGGTCCATGAGGTTAGTTTAAAATAATTATAGTATTTTTTATAAACAGATGTTTTTTTATATCACACTACCATGATAACTTAACGAGAAAAAATTAAACGATAAACAATTCATAACAACAAAATCGTTAAGTATAAAAACGTAAAGAGCGTGGAACTCACCTAAGTACCTGTTTGCAAAAATGTACGGGCTCAAAGTTATTAGTAAAATGATTTCATTCACGTTTATACTCTAGACCTTTCATTACTAAAGTAATTCATTCAAAGAGTTAGCTGTAACTGCAAAGCAGGCCGTTTTTGTGTAAGCAAAATACATTAATTTCCGCCGGGAGGATTGCACATGAAAAAGTTGATTGAAAATTCTAATGAAAATGCTTAAACGCGTTTTGTGTAAAATGTAATTGAAAAAACACTTAAGTGATAAAAAAGGAAAATGTTTGAAAACATTATTCATTACGTCAAAAGAAAGCTATTTTATAGCACAATATATTAGCGTCTTTAATTCAATAACACCTAAATAACCAAACAAAATACCCCAATAATATGATAAACAAAATAAAATTGCTGGCTTCCACATTGTAGGTAGCTCATAAGTATTTATTACTTTATACTCATTATTAGAGTAGCCTATTCCATAAAATCAAGAGTTTGTAACACTACATTCTGTGTAGCCAATTGTTTTGAATTCAACACTCCAATCTTTAAAACATGTTACAGAGTGCTCTCGTAAATATAAAATATAATAGGTACTCATAGTGTCTTTCATACAACGCCCACCACAATACATAAAAAGTTAAGAGTGTTTAGCGATAAAACTGAGGTTGATAACGAGACCATTATCTCAATGCGGCATGTAATGCAAATGGTAGACACAATTTGCAACTGGTATCGCCGCAGAGACTAACTATGTAATCAGATTATAAATTGAGTACAATATTCAACCAGGGGCCTACATAAAGCTACTCGTCCGCACGGGTTAAAACAAACAGAGACAATAAAATTATAGTTCACGAAGTTAAATATATACCATCACCCCACGCTTAGTTTACAATGAACTATTGAGCTGGAATTATACAGTGTAAGTTGTTTAAGCAAGCTTTTTAACTTATTACTACGGTCATTTTAGTTCCTGCTTGGACGTTGTAAGTTTTCTCATATTTTATGCACCTAACTACAACTCAAAAACGTATATATACCGCTTGTAGAATTATCTTTATTTTTATAATATACTAACTTATCTATTGGTTGGCTTTCCGCATATCGACTTATTTAGGCACAATAAATAGATATTTAAAAAAAAAATCTCTTCAATGCTTATAATTATTTTTGGGGTCCTGCATGAGAGTATATCGAATTGTATGACTCAGAACTAAAACAGTATTAAATAATATAATTACGAGTATGTGCTTTGTTAAAACTTATGAAAGTGTATAGACTGGAATAACCACTACTGTTTATTTTACAACCCATACTGATTGAATTTTTACTATTAAATGGTACAATTTAATTTTTGGTTTGGTTTTTTAAAACTTCCATATAAA